>CACRXP010001554.1:4810-15096 GCA_902702965.1 Spirometra erinaceieuropaei | reverse complement strand
GAAAAGGGGGACTGAAGCAATGGCTATATTGTCCTCATGAAGAATCGCCGGTGGCTGGCGTAGTGTGCAGATGACCTCATTATTGTAGTTCAGATAAACAGGGAAAGGAAACTATCAGTATATAATGCGTAAATTAGGCCAACAGATATACATATAAGAAAATTTCATGTGAATGAAGAGCAGAAAAATGGTGGCTTTATTTCAAAAGCCCGAGCAGGAAATTCGTTTATGCCCAGTCTCAGGTGATGAGGACCTCCGCGATCCACTCACTTGCCAGTCTAGAAATCCACTGCGCCGCTTGTACAGTACTCCTGAAAGTTGCCGAAACTCTGTGATCAAGGCTCAAAAACAGCTTTCCTCTATTCGAAGACATTTCCATCATCTTTCCGAACGAGGCCTTTGCTTCTCATTCACTGCATTTGTGCGACCGCACCCCCGATACTATTCAACAGCGTGACCCCGATTCCCCGTTCGAGAGATGGAGTTTTTGTAAAAAGTTTGAGATACAGGCGATTCGGCTCACTCTTCACATTCCTTATCTTAATTCAGAGGAAAGGCTTTATAGACCGCAACTTCCTTCGACTCAGCAGAGTCAACAACACACAAACCTCGCAAAACCATGAGGGCTCCCCTTTCAAACATGCTAGTGTGCACAATCTTCGAGAATATCCCTGAAGGTTGTTCAAACCCAGAGGTGGCACGTGAGTTTGATGGAGGATGTTTCTGTAATGTATCCCCAAGACATGAGAACAACTGTCTGTAAAACCCGTCTCAGCTGCACACAGAGATGATTTATCAAACTCCCAGATTGCTTTTTGTGACTCAGGGGAACTAATAGTGGTTCATGCTTGGCACGGAACCGCGTAAAATCCTCCCTCTCAGCCTATGGTCTAAGGTCACCCACTGTCCTAACAGCAGTACATACGATCTCCCCGATATGCAGGGGACAGATTTAGTGTCAGTTTTCAGGATAGGCATGTTGCCAGCCTTCTGCGACTTTCGCTGTCGGCACTCATGACGCACCGCTTTAGTCGCCTGCAGCTTGCCCTTTTCCAGATTTCCGGTGAGCACTTCAGTGCTTCACTTGGCTTTTATTTCTGTCCAGATTCTAACAGAAAAGAAACATGATATGCAGGAGTCAATTGTGTAATTATTTACCATACTGACAACACAGGTACTAGCTAAAAGCCCAGGAGTCTTCGGCCTCCTGGCCAAATTTAGTGTCTTTGCCTCCCATGTGTGGCAGCCGCCCAGCAGAGGTCTGCAGATTTCAGACTGCTTACCACAGCAGTTTGCTGTGCACAGTCATAGAGAGGACTCCCTGTCAGGATATGTAGCCTATAATTGTTGGGTTGTACTGGAAGCCACGACATTCAGGTGTTCGTGGCGGCTATGAGAGTTTGAATAAAAGTGGATAGTTCGAAATTTCAATGCATTTTTTAGCGTGGGTAAATTTTAGTAAGACAGTAGAGCACGCGCCGGTGGTTCAGTGGTAGAATGCTCGCCTGCCACGCGGGCGGCCCGGGTTCGATTCCCGGCCGGCGCATTTTTGGATTAAGAGACCATTCTTCTGCTCGAGATGCTCCTTCCTATGATCACCACGCCAGTCAACTGATACCCATCACCTTTGTTTGTATGCGAACTCAAATCACGCATTGATGCGCTCTCATTTCGAGAAAGCACTGAAGGTCCTCCATTTGGTAAGGTACGTAGGTCCATCAGCACGTGTTGAAGAAATGCTTGGCGTCCCTCAACTCAGCGGCTGCGTGCTATCCCTGCGCAGCGGCAACACTAATCTTCACTGTATCTGTTCACTTTAGCTATGCGCACTACCAAAGCGACTACGCTACCGCGGTAGCGCGACAGACTTGGTTTTGCCCAGACCTACCAAAGGATAGCACGCAGTGGCAGAGTTGAGGGGCGTCTAGCATTTCTTTTCTGCTTGACGCCGTATTTTACGCCTACGAGCAGAAATAAACATAATTTTAAGTAAAAGCGGACAAAAGAGAACACAAAGACAAAACAGATAAACTTTCGTGTACTTCTGAGGCTATTTGGCTAACTATAAAAGCACCGGGTTCACCGACCCTTAACATCCTGACGGTCTACCGACCGCCGAGAAATGATCCCACAGCGGACGCCCGTCTGATTGAGGACCTGGAGAGATTCTCTATCCGGTCCGAAGTCTTAATCATGGGGGACTTCAACGCACCTCTTATCGACTGGAGTTCAGCTTATGCATCTGGTCCAGACCATGCTTTCGACCTTCAAGTTCTTTCTCACTCAGCACGTCTCCTTTCCGACGAGGGTGCGCGAAGGGCAACAGTCAAACTGTCTGGATCTGCTCCTTACGAAGTCACTGGACAGCGTTGATGAGGTGCAATGTCTACCCCCCCTAGGTCGAAGCGATCACGTCGTACTGTTGTGGGAGTACTCCATTTTTCTCTGCCCGAACAGGCTACCAGGGTTAGAAGGAACATTTGGCGCGGTGACTTTGCCCAAATGAAATCTGAACTAAACACCATTAACTGGGAATCAGCTTTTTCCGGTGACATAATCAAGGATTGGGACTGGTTTAGTGAGTTACTGCACGTTCTTCTCAGAGACCACTGTCCTATTTCACGGAAGAAACTAAATTGCAGACCCCCGTGGCTAACAAAAGCTTTAAAAAAAGAAGTGAATAAAAAGAGGAGGTTATGGAGGAAATTCCTCTCGGATAGGAGCTATGTGTCGTTAAATGCATACAAAGCTCAGAGGAACCTAATTAGGAGGTTAATCCTCGGGACGCGGCGTACTTTTGAGAAAGACCTACTAAATCGAGCCGCAGAAAATCCGAAGTTGTTCTATGGTTACATAAGAAGAAGCACACGAAACAGAGACCCAATCCCGTTATTGAAAACTAGGGACGACCTAGAACTCAGTGAAGACGGAGAAAAGGCAGAGCACCTTTCACAGTTCTTTAAGTCCATCTTTACGAAGGAAAGCGCATTTCTCCCTCCCGACTGCGACATAGTGGATGGGCCAGCGACTGAGCACGCCTCTTTCGCCGAAGCTATTGTTCGCAAAGAACTGTTGAAGTTGAATGAGTCTAAATCACCTGGGCCGGATGACATACTGCCCAAAATGTTGAAGGAACTTGCTGGAGAACTATCCAAACCGCTGTCCATGCTCTTCCAAGCTTCGTTCGAAGCAGGCTATTTGCCCTCCGATTGGAAATCAGCGCGGATCACGCCAATTTATGAAGGCGGCAGCAAGGTCTTAGCAAACAACTACAGACCAATCAGCCTTACTTCAATTTGCTGCAAAATTATGGAGAAAATAGTAAAGCGAGAAATAATGCACTTCCTAGAAGAGCATAATCTGCTATGCGATGCCCAGCACGGATTTCGTAGAGGCAGATCATGCGTGACGAATCTACTATATTGTTTAGATCGCTGGACCCGGGCAGTCGATGGCAGCAATGCAGTGCACGCAGTCTACGTCGACTTTAAGAAAGCATTCGACAGTGTACCCCATCAGCGTCTCCTGTACAAATTAAACCGAACAGGCCTGAGGGGTAATCTCCTGAGGTGGATACAAAGTTTCTTGATCGATCGCTCTCAAATCGTCCACGTCGGTGACAGGCAGTCGGCGGAGGTAGCGGTTGAAAGCGGTGTTCCACAAGGCTCCGTTCTTGGCCCTACCCTATTCATTATATACGTCAACGACTGCGTCAGCGAACTGAATTGTGATGTCGCCATGTTCGCTGATGATGTTAAACTTTGGAGCGTCATCCGAACTGAATTTGACGAAGAGCGCTTGCAGGCAGACCTGACCCGACTCGAGAAGTGGTCACAGGACTGGCTGTTGCCGTTTAATGTGACAAAGTGTAATGTCCTGCGAGTCGGCAGGACCCGATCTCTGAACCGGAGGGTTTACCACCTAAACGGCGTACCATTGCAGGAGGTAGACGCCCAGAAAGACTTGGGGGTGTGGGTAACGGCTTCTCTAAAACCGTCGCTTCACTGCTCCAAGGTAGCCAAGTCTGCGATGTCAGTCCTTTATCTTGTCAAGAGAGCTTTCTCTACCTTCGATGAGGACTGCTTCGTTAAAGTCTTTCGGACTTTCGTACAGCCACAGCTAGAGTTCGCCATTCAGGCGTGGAAACCGTGGACCTCTAAAGATCTCAACATCCTCGAAAAAGTTCAGAGGCGGGCAACCAAACTCGTAGGTGGACAGGGTTCACTACCCTATGAAACCCGATTGTCCAATCTCGGCCTCTTTCCACTGAGTTACAGACAGCTAAGAGGCGACCTTATACAAACATACCGTATACTGCGCGGCCAGGACTGCTGTCTCGTACCTGCTGATTTCTTTGAGTTAGCGACCACAACGAACCTCCGAGGTCATCCACTTAAACTACGCGTAACTGGCGCCAAGCTGGACACTCGGAAGTTCTTCTTTTCAAACAGAGTGATCGAGGCCTGGAATGCTCTGCCTGCAGGTGTCGTCATGTCCACCTCCGTCGAGGCTTTTAAGCGCAACTTGGACCAGATTGCCACCAATCGTCACAATGCCACCTGACCGACAACGTCAAGCATTCGTTCGAACAGTTTATTAATGTTGTTATATTACTACCTATATTTCAGTAACGTTTGTTTTTTTAATATTGTCCCATGTCTGTTAAATGTGTGTTGGCATTCAATTCGTCTCCCTCCGAAACTGAGATAGCACCAACTATCCCTAGACAGACTACTGTACAGCACATTTAGTAACGTTAATGTTTTTAATTCTTGGAACAATTCGTTTATCTGTCTGGCTTACAAAACGTTGCCAATCTGAAGAAACTCTGTAGCCGTTTGATGTTTCAATTTTCAAATTTTTTTTTATTGTTCGCCTCCTTGTAACAAATAGGGAGTTCAAAGGTTTAACACCTATATTTCCCTCAAATAAACTGAACTGAACTGAAAAAGACAACGACAGGTAGGGTTGGCAATGACAGCGTTGAGCGTGACACGGCGTGCGCACTGAAGCGTGAGAAAGCAAAAAGTGGCACCGGCGAGAGCCGGAGGACTATCGGGCACCGAAGTCAATCGATAATCAAGTGCAAGTATGCGCGGCCACTTGGGTCCTTCGCGACGCCGGCGCAGCCGACCCGAAAACCAATCAAATCGCAAGCAGGCTAAAGACCCACTACCCCCCTAGAGAACGTTAGCTCGCGGCGAGCACGCTTGCCATTAGTGTCAACACTTGCTGCTGGTCCTACGTACCTTACCAAATGGAGGACCTTCAGTGCTTTCTCGAAATGAGAGCGCATCAATGCGTGATTTGAGTTCGCATACAAACAAAGGTGATGGGTATCAGTTGACTGGCGTGGTGATCATAGGAAGGAGCATCTCGAGCAGAAGAATGGTCTCTTAATCCAAAAATGCGCCGGCCGGGAATCGAACCCGGGCCGCCCGCGTGGCAGGCGAGCATTCTACCACTGAACCACCGGCGCGTGCTCTACTGTCTTACTAAAATTTACCCACGCTAAAAAATGCATTGAAATTTCGAACTATCCACTTTTATTCAAACTCTCATAGCCGCCACGAACACCTGAATGTCGTGGCTTCCAGTACAACCCAACAATTATAGGCTACATATCCTGACAGGGAGTCCTCTCTATGACTGTGCACAGCAAACTGCTGTGGTAAGCAGTCTGAAATCTGCAGACCTCTGCTGGGCGGCTGCCACACATGGGAGGCAAAGACACTAAATTTGGCCAGGAGGCCGAAGACTCCTGGGCTTTTAGCTAGTACCTGTGTTGTCAGTATGGTAAATAATTACACAATTGACTCCTGCATATCATGTTTCTTTTCTGTTAGAATCTGGACAGAAATAAAAGCCAAGTGAAGCACTGAAGTGCTCACCGGAAATCTGGAAAAGGGCAAGCTGCAGGCGACTAAAGCGGTGCGTCATGAGTACCGACAGCGAAGCCGTGGGTAAGAATTGAGAGTTAAGCCAACTGTTACTGCCCAGCCTCCGTGGCAGTCGTCGTTTGCACAGAATTCCATGCATGCCTCTTTGAGTCCCCCTGCCTGGGGAGTCCTATTTTTCAAATCACAGCTAAAATGATGAGTGGGCAAGTCACACGGCAGGTTTCGGTGATTGCGCCGAAGAAAGAAATATAACATTTAGACTGACAGGTTTGATGGTGACTCAGGACTCGTTTGTGAAGGTAGAAACTATCCTGTGAACCAATTCGAGAAAGCCCAGTGCTCCGTTGTCCGTCGCCAAGTTCGATAATCTGCACCACTCACTCAAATTCCTTCGATTTTATATTTCCACCCCTTTCTAACTAAAATACTGCGTTCCGGGTTACGAACTGGTCATCACTCCAACTGCCGTAACTGTTAAGGGGTGGGGCGGGGGAGAAGGGCACATCGAAATTGTCATCCGCGTGAAATATGTGCCTGGAGCGCACATTGTCCGCCTCCTCATCGAACCCCGCACCTGGGGTGTGACGTTAATGTGAGGCGACATTCAACCCCACGCAAAGCTTTGATTATACGGACAAAGTCTTAGAGGTATTGCTTACCCGCCTAGGATACTGCTGCTGGCGACGATGGCGACAAAAGCATCAGCCCCTGGGCAGTCCCCAGGACACGAGACCCAGCGCAAGCACTGCCACCGCCGCAACCAATCACTGACACCACAGAACGCCAGCCAATAACATTCGGCTCGAACCGATTTCAGCACCGTGCGGCGCTGTGGCTCAAACCTGCCGTATAAAATACGGAGCGTTTGATGAGGCAGACCCCCACATCTGGCCCTTTTACCAGCAGTATTCATCATACGGAAGATGGTGACAACATAAAATAATTATGCACTGGGCTTAAAAGTTGAAATCCTCCGTTCCTTTGTGGGCGTAAGTTCCTGTACAAGGACAAGATTGATGAATTTACCATGAAATCATCCCATATATTACGGATGTATACAAGCATTCAGTATTTCTGGAAAAACACACATCTACAGTAAATATGCCATCACATGAAATGCTAACCGAAATTCTAAAACAGGCTTTCGATCCGAGAACACCACTTAAGTATGGTCATGATATTAATTATCGTGGAGCATAGTTCTAAGAAATTGCAGTCGCACCAGGATGTCGGCTTTTGAAGGAACTCATTTTTGGCCATGGGCAAAAGACCACGTTCTGTATAAAGCGACTACATAAGTAGCATGACACATTTCCACTGATGTTCGATGTCATTATAAATTCAATTATATTTTATAGACAATGTACACAGAAATATTCTCTCGGTAGCAAATAACGCCCTCTTCAAATTTCATGCTCAAATGAAGTGTATCTTTCGGCATTAACAATTTCCAAATCATGAGATTTTTAAGGACCGTAAAATACCCATTCATTCAGCACCGCATAAGGACGTTTATTAATGCTACTTGAAAAGTATACAACCTGGTACGCACTCTCTACACAATCTTATGAGCGCTATATGATCTCTTCCTAGCAGCATGGAGAAATATATGATATTCCTTTGACGGAGCGTATGCAGCATGTAGTTATAAAACCCTGAATGAAAGTGTAACGACATGTAGGGCAAAAATATTCGGAAATGGGAAATTTTCTTAAAAACCAAAAGATACTCTCTTTTCAAGTAAAAAAAATTTGAGAAGGCGTAATTTGCTACCAAATGAGCACGAGAGAGAATGTTTTTGTGCACGTTTCCCATAAAATACAATTGAACTAATAAAAGCATCTAAAATCAATGGAAAAAACCATATTTCTTATTTAGTCACTTTTTATAGTGTAGTGTTTTGAAGACGGCCGAAAAGTAACTCATATAAAAGCTGGTGTGGACGAAATGTCTTAGAACTATCCTGCATGGCAAGTAAAATTACGACCCTATTTAAGCTCTGGGCGGGAATACAGTGTCGTAACACTTAGAATTGTCTATTCCCCCACCAGCCTGTCTTACGGGCGGACTACTACTACTAATACTACTTTTACTACTACTACTACTACTACTACTACTACTGCTACCACTAATACTACTACTACTACTACTACTACTACTACTACTACTACTACTACTACTACTACCACCATCACTACTACTGCTACTACTACCACTACGGCGGGAATACAGTGTCGCAACACTGAAGAAAACTTTTTCCCCCGTCTACCACCACTGATACGGAGAATACTACTAATAATCCTACTATTAGTACTACTACTACTACCACCGCCACCACGGCTGCCAATGCTACTCTGCCAACGCTTACAGTATGGGTAACTAACTGCAATAATACTAGAATCAGTAACGGAGTGTTGCGACACTGGTATCCAACCAAGCTCTGTTCTCGGATCGAAAGCATATTTCAGAATTTCGGTTAATATTTTATGAGATTGCAAATAGACTAAAAGAGCTGCCTGAGAGCATGCTGAACCGACAACACAGCTGAGCCGCGGCTCGATGTTAGGGCGTTAGGCTTAACGTTTGGTTGTTAAAGATTTCGGGTTGGAATCCAAAACCGGGTTGGGTGAGGTTGGCTGACGACGGCTAATAACTCGGAAACAATAATCACAGTCTCTCTTGTCCTTGTCAGCACTCCTTCCTGCTCATTAAAAGATCAGCGTGCTGCCGTCTAGTGAATAACGTTAGGCACTGCTCTCGACAAATCAGTTTTGCAGGCTCATAGAACAAATTCGGTTGTCACATTGGTTTCGAAGCATACAGTGCACGCCTTCGCCACCTACCGCAAACCTACTTCTCAGTCTGTTCTCGCTCCCCACTGTGCAGCTAAACTTCTGCCAAGCGCAATGCTATTTTCCTTCCGACAGTAACAATACCTGACTGTACTTTAAAGTCAGTGAGAAACGGTTGACAGGGTACCAGTTAGAGCACACAGACGACTGGTTGTGTGCGCTATCAGGTGTGCTGGACGGTTGCTGACAAGGGACACGCTCAGGTTTCTTCACAAACTGACCAGTCAGTGAAGAATCCCGCGGCCCACCAGCGAGGTCAAAGAGGGACTGATAGCGAGCCGGGGTGGAGAAGACAACCGGTGTGGCTGTGCGGTCGTGGCGTGCCAGGGCAGGACGCTCCAAACTCCATAGAAGTGTACTCTACTACCTTCAAGCCGGAAGTACTGAATAGCCAATTCCGCGTGTCATTTTGAAAACCCGTGCTTTGAGGCCAAGTTCAGTTCAGTTCCGCTCAGTTTATTTGAGGGGAATATAGGTGTTGAACCTTTGAACTCCCTATTTGTTACAAGGAAGCGAACTATATAAAAAATTTGAAAATGAAAACATCAAACAGCTACAGAGTTTCTTCATATTGGCAAAGTTTTCGATGCCAGACAGATAAACGAATTATGTCAAGAGTTAAAAACATTAACGTTACTAAGTGTTCCGTACAGTTGTCTGTCTATGGATAGTTGGTGCTATCACAGTTTCTGAGGGAGACGAATTAGATGCCAACACACATTCAACAGACATGGGACAATAATAAAAAACAAGCATTACTGAAATACAGGCAGTAATATAGCAACATTGATAAACTGTTCGAACGAAATGCTAGACGTTGTCGGCCAGGTGGCATTATGACGTTTTGTGGTACACTGGTCCAACTTGTGCTTAAAAGCCTCGACGGAGGTGGACATGGCGACATCTGTAGACAGAGCATTCCAGGTCTCGATCACTCTGTTTGAAAAGAAGAACTTCGAATGTCCAGCTTGGCGCCAGTTACGCGTAGCTTAAGTAGATGACCTCGGAGGTTCGTTGTGGTCGCTAACTCAAAGAAATCAGCAGGTACGAGACAGCAGCCGTGGCCTTGTCAATTTTCATGACAGTACCATTGGCGACTTCTACTGTCCTTTCGCGTGAAATTTCACACTAAACCTACATGTTCTGGCAGCTGGAGAAATCTGTGATGATGTTTTTTGAAATGGCCCCCAAGTCTAATCTCAGACGACACGATTACCAGCTTAAAAAAGGAACTGTGCCACGCAAATCAACGTTCCTCCTTGTTCTTACAGAGGGTCATTCGCCAATGGAATTCTCCACCGACGTATGTTGTTAATTCCCCTACCGCGAGTGTGTTCAAGCGGCTACTGCATAACCACCTGCTAAAAGGCAACCCGAACTGCCGAAGCTCTCTCTGGCGGATTACTGAAATGATTATAAAAATACTACTAACACGATTTCAACAGATCCTTTTTGTGAATTAAACTTGACGTATATGAAAATTTTCACAGTGCGAATGCAGTGAACAATTTTTTTCGCGATTATTTCGCTAATA
>CACRXP010001552.1:27396-41333 GCA_902702965.1 Spirometra erinaceieuropaei | reverse complement strand
GTAAGAATTTTGTTGGATAGACTCTTTGAACGCCATCATCTCCCGATTTTAAGTACTTTGCATTCTTCCCACCAAAATCATACCTTTTTGATATCTTCATGTTGCCATTCGATCTGATTTTCACTCTAACAGAATTTCAAATCCACTTTTAAGAATTTTTATAAACTTGTTGGAGACATTTGATGCTTACGCCCCACCACAGCATTTAGTCCTCAATCTAGAGATTTATGGATGGACCTATGCCCCATTATTTACCCATCATATTTCCTTTTTTACTGAGAAAGGTATTTTCAGTTTACACGTGTCTTCTGCGCGTTATTCTACGACTGATACCTCTTAATTCTTTCCATTCAATAACACGGCACGGAGGCACTGCTAACTTTTCAGATATTTTAATAATTTGGTCCCTGATGATTTGACTCACTTTACTCTCAACTAGTAATTGCGAAGTCACTCCGTCCAACCCGATGTGGCTTCCATCAAATCTCCTGTCATACATTCATGCATAAATGACCAGTTATAACGTCCCTGACCTGACATTTGGCGTTCAAGGAGACTGAAATACAGAAACCGAGATTAAAATTGTCATCCAGACATTCGAACGTTTTTACTTTATTTTCCTCTCTCTTGAAATTTAACATGGTTACATAGTTATCATGATTGGTGAATCGTCTCATCGAAAAATTCCGAAGGTTCGGTTAAGAGCTCAATGTACATTTCCTCTTAAGGTAAAAGTCAACCAAATTAAGTGAAATTAGTAAATATTTGACTGGTGTTTTATGATTAACTTACTTGCACAGTCAGTCATCTGCAAGCTCTTCACGTTTGACTTGGTTAGTCGAAACTCATCTCGGAGTCAATTAGGAGAAAGACGATGAGTGCTCTTCAGAGAGCTTTCCAAGAGCGCTGATGGAATTCGCTCGTTATCCGGCTAAATCAAGCACACAGACAATGAGATGCTTTCTTTTATTTACCTAGATAGTAGTTCGCTGGTACTTGTTTACGACTTCATTTTGGATAAAAAATAATCTCGATGTAAAAACACTAGGCCTTGCCTAAAGGAAAAACGATTCACGTCATTTTCCAAATTTTCGCTAGATACGGTCAGATTTTATTCAGACAGCACGCTTTGGATCCGTTTTCAGTAACTTAGCTCCTTTTGAGAAAAAAATGTTTGACAGACCATCACATGAACCAGGTGGGTGCAAAAACCAACCTGCTACGTAGAACTGAGCGCGCAAATAGAACAAGAGTTGCAATAACGGACGAGTCCGATCGGTCGACCAACTGTGTTGCAATGGACATTTCCAAAATTTGGTTCGAAGGAAGAGACTATTGGTTTCTATTTTAAAATTGAACAGTGCGTTCTGATTGCGAGTTTGGTCTTACAGCCCCTGTTCTCTATCTTGGGAGGGTGCGTTCATCTCAAGCGACTACTCCATGAATATCTTCAGTTAGCGCCATATTTGTGGAATGCAGTTTATCCGTGCAAAACAGCAAGTGCACTTAATAATAAACTTTAGGTCCCTTTAATTGCCAGTCCTAAAGTTTCATAGCCATATTTTCCGGCCCATAAGGCATCATTAAAATGACTAAGAACAAAGGCAAAGTTTTAATTAACTCATAAAACCTGTTTTGTTTGTATGTATTCCATGGGATGGTACATTGCAAAGTTTTTAGGAACCCTCCAGTCAAACCCTTTCCTCTTTACCACCACTTTAAATTATCCCTCACAAAGAACCACACAAAATCCTGTAAATGAAAAAACAAATTAATTTTTCGACTGAGTGATCTAAAAATCATGGTATGCGCTTGACTGAAAAGTGGGGTTCATATCTTCAGGCCACCCAAAACGTTTTGAGAAAATGTGACTTTGACCAACATAGTTAGTTTGGCTCATGTTGATGTTTCGAAACTATTATGCAACCATTCAACGTCCTGGTTCATAGAAGCACCTACTTGAAACTCTATGTGGGCATTCAACAGACTGTGAGTCATAAAGCGAATCCAGTCTTCCACTCGATATAATATAAACACAAGGATTTAACTGTCCATCACAAGTGCTGCATAGAAGGGACGTAAATCGAAAGAACTAAAGACAGATATATACTCACCTTAATCGCATCTCTGTGCCTTAAAATGGATATGCACAGGTTGGGACGATAAAATATTCGAACGTCAGTCAAATGTGCTTCCCTTCTATAACACAGGCGGCGCTTTAATAAAAGAGGCCTGTAAAATACACATTTTTCTGAGTTGGAAGTAGATGCACTTGATCCCTGCACTGATTTTGCCACTATACGAAGCAGAAGCTTAACATAAAAAGAGTCACCATCAACTACGACCTTTGATAAATTACCCAATAAAACGTACTAAGAACGACAGTAAGCCTTGCTAACGACATCTTAAAATACACCTGAAAGCAAATATTTTCGAAAAATTTGCATTTAACCCCTTAGTGTACCGCTTTTTGATAGCTGGGTTGATAGTACGCAAAAACCGTGTTTTCCGGCTTATATTTTGAAGACAGAATTAATCATACGTCGCCCACGCCGGAGGATCGAAACAATAATAACCGAACGTAACGAAATTTTGCCAAGTTTAAACAAACCCACATAAATAGACCTTCTTAATCTCCATCCATATTCGGTCACAAAAGCTATCAACAAGGGTTCAAGTCAAACTGCGAGCAATGCTTGATCAATGAGTGCTAATTTACTAATAACGGGATAGTGAATATCTCATGCTAAAAAGATGGACTTGCCTGCTGACTAGAGGAATTGATGTAAAAATAAACTTTGCAAGTTTCATTTGCAACATGCAGAACACAGCCGGAAAGTATTAATTAAAAAGACAATTTGGCAAGCGTATGCCAGCTTTCGATGAATTCCCGCCAGGGCTATACATTTATATTGATGTCGAAATGATAAAAAGAAAAATGCGGGCAGCAGAAGTTATTCTGTAGCTGTACATAAATGAATAGGCCTGATGGGGATTTGTCGAAAGCTTACGTATGCTCGCCAAATTGTCCTTTGAATTCTTCAATGGAAATTTTCGCAACTCTAAAACAGTCCAAAGTATTAATTATTTTAACTTTTAGGTACTTCTTACTAACTTGGCACACAATCAATGATCGATCTCATGAAATGTTGACTAAAATTCCGAAATGTTTTTTTTAGATTAGAAGGGATTAATTCGACTGAGACTGCAGTATGTATTGTTGTGCAACAAAATTCCAAAAGATGTCAGGAACGGCATGATTCCAGCTTTTGATTGCATTTCTTTTCGATTGCCTGTAAGCATCGCGCTCGGTAAAAAGACCGCTTGTGTAACAAGTGTTTTGTCTGTTGCTTTTCGTTGGCTTATAGATTAAGATGTAGTTTTGCCGAAATCACGCACAAGAGTGTTTTTCTCGCAGGCATCCGGTAAAAAGGCACGTTTTTCTGCATACTATTTAAAACCGAAATCTACCCTTTCTTCTAGTAGGAATTTAAGAGACGCAATTTTCTACAAAAGGAGTTCAAGAAGAACGTGTCTGCGAATACTTTCTCTAATATATCTTTGAATTTATGAGGGCATCGAAAATCAACAGAAGCATGCATGCTACGTAGGGCTCCACCGAGTGCGGTTTTTACAGGCGCCCGAAAGGAAGTGCAACCGAATTCCGACATGTTGGGGAGTCTTAAATATGAATAGAAGCAAATATGCGAGTCCAAGTTTCTTGTTGCATGGGATTATGTCACACGACAATCAATGTTACAGTATTACTTACATAATCCTTCCATCCAAAAAGACTTGTGAGAATTTCGGTCCGCGTTTCACGAGGTCAGTTACTGACTGTATGGGCAAGAGCTTATCAGCAGCAGCAGCAGCAGCAGCAGCAGCAGCAGCAGCAGCAGCAGCAGCAGCAGCAGCAGCAGCAGCAGCAGCAGCAGCAGCAGCAGCAGCAGCAGCAGCAGCAGCAGCAGCAGCAGCAGCAGCAGCAGCAGCAGCAGCAGCAGCAGCAGCAGCAGCAGCAACAGCAGCAGCAGCAGCAGCAGCAGCAACAGCAGCAGCAGCAGCAGCAGAAACTTTCTGTTGCAAAACCATTAGTTAGTTATTAATGGGAAATTCTATCCATGTTCGGGAGAGAGTATGTAGCGGGACTTTAGGACAGTAGCCTAAGTTCTGTTTCTCAGAAGCCGGTAAAGTTATTTGCGACAATATTATTTTCTTTTAATGAGAGGTCTGTGCGTCAATAGTTATTCATTTACTCTGAGTACTGCTCAGTCACTGTTGGTCCCCATTTCTAATCCTTTAGCGCAGTAGGTGCGAAGTCGAATAGCTTCTAGCAGAATGGGCGAATTCACTTTGAAGTGATAGAAGCAGAAAGTTTGGGTCCAGTCCTCTCGCGTTCGGATCGGAAGCGGACTAACGAATGACCACCTGTTATGTGTATATGTGTGTGGCCGTGGATAATGAGTTTGTCCGCCCGCAGTTTATTTCCGAAATACTTCAGGGTTTCAATGTCAGAAAACACCCTGAAAGCATTAAGCAAAGCGGTTTTGGAAATGAATCTCTAATGGAGTAGAAGACTCACTGGAAACCATAAAGGAAAATAAAACATATGCATTTCTTGTTCTTACTATATAATCATCTATGGTAATCACTGTGTACTGGAGAACCGTTTTTGCTGAAAGTTTTGAATGTTATTTTCAAAATAAAGCATTCCTCTCTCTCTTTAATAAGATTCATTACTGCAAGATGATGTTCCAAAACGCTGAAAACAGTCTAAGAAATGACAAATGTTTCTAATATGCGAAAATACCTACAATGCTACAAGTGGAATTAATACATCATGCACAGAGCAAATGTTCGAGAAGTGATCTATCTCTCCTTCTCTCGGCTTGACATGACAACACCGACATCACTCTTAATGCTTACTAGGATGCCCAAAATCCTGAGAGCTGATAAGTTCCCCTGGCATCTCAGGATACTCTCCAGTGATGACAGGGCTAAAAGCATGCAGGGTATGCAAACAACCCAACGGCAGCAGATGCGAAATAAAGATAAGCCCCTGTAGTGTTCATAAATAATGCATAAGAATCGGGTTCATCTGAATAGTCAGCACGTAACCACGTCTAATTGCTGCAGTGCCTATGAACTAGTGTGCATTAAATTTGTTGGACTAAATCAAGAGTTTCATCTGCTTCTGCCAAAGGTAAGATCAGGAGGAAACTACTACTATATCAAACCTGAAGCCAGTTCTACTCAACCGCGCTGACCAGACATCTAAATGTAATGCACAGGAAACACCAAAGTGCCAAATATCATATTCGATGGTGTGATCCACCTATCGCTAAGGGAGGTAGTGCGTGCCGACATATATACATACGCGCAACACCATTTGTAGGGGTCGTTTCGACATCACTATCATTGATCACTGCAGGCGGCGGTGCCGCCCTAGAAAGTACAGCGGATGTCAAAACTCATGAAATATTAAACAGCACTTATAAATATGCCTTCGAGCAGAAAAGGACTCTTGATAAAGACTGTCGTACTGATCAACATGAACTTAAGCCCAAACCAACATCCTTCTGGCCATCCCTCCAGCCACCTTTGCCAGTTAAATCGCCACAAAAGTTATAACAAAATTGGCAGGTAATGTCTGATTTATTTTCGACAGAAGCATAAATTTGAGCTTATTCCACGAAAAAATTGCAGAAAAGGTTATTATGTTCATTTTATTTTCGAGGAAGGGCGTTTTCTATAACGTTCATGCCGGAAAGAACGAACAACTTCAGCCTTAACGTTTGGTTGATTTCCACGCCTTTTGAGCAAAACCTGTTTTCCCATCGTGCCTAAGGTTTCCAGAGCACATGCTATGTACTTTTCTAAAGCATTATTATAACCTTCTCATAGCATAAGGAAACGCCCAACTGATAACTAAAATAAATCCATTGGGTGGGGATCGAGCATGCACAGAGAGCCCAATGACTAAAACTGCATACATTGGAGAACAGGAATGGCCCAATCAAGGTGTGGAAATTACCCATGGTTAAAACCACTTTAAATCAACAACCCGTTCCTCCATGCGCAAACTCTGACGAAGACACACTTGTTCCAAAATGAACATGAGTTAATTTTTATGTCTCCCTTTCAGAAAATATGACTGAAATTATGCAGAAAGAGAAAGCATAAGAAAAATGTAGTCTGCATAATTAGGCAGAACCGCACGTGCTTTAATGGCACAAATGGTTGGGAAGTAAGTCAGTCAAAAGCGAACATGCTCCCCTATATTAATTAACTTGAAAATGTGCTCAAAAGTCGACAGTATAACAAACCCACTCAGACAATCTGCTGTGTTTGCAATGATATTTAAATATTTCCATGGTTTTTGAGTTTAGGCGTCTTAGGTAAGTCTCGAAGGAATGTTTTGTATACTCTCTTCGTTTGCAGCCATCCTCGTTAGACCTAGTGGGTGCCGCGTCGTGCGGTTTTTATCATTACTTACTCTTTCACTGGATCCGGAGCAATTGAAAGGGGTGGCCTTGAAACGAGCGCAGTTTCCATCACGAAAATCAATACATCGACTATGCGAACTTGCTTCTCCGACATTACAAATTCTTCAGACGCTCAAGAAAGCAGCAATAAAGTGGTCTCCTAAAATGAGTTTTTATATAGCACATATCTGAGTATTCACCTCTGAGGGTACCCACTTTACACTGCCACTCAAAGTCCTTGCTTGCGATGACAGGTCCACAAAATTATAGAAGTTTCAGGTTGACCGGACATTGTCAATGATAAGGACGACAACTAACAAGGGAGGATCCCTCCACGAAACGTTCCCTTCCTTCTTAAATTTCACTGACGGGCAAAAATGCCTTGTTTTGTTGCTTTTCAGCCTCGGGTAGTCTGCAAACGGAAAAAAACGTTTCTTAGAATGGCAGTCATCTTTGCTTGAGGGAACTGCCCAAAGGTCCTCAATTTTATGTCGTGCTGAATTTATCCCCCCTGTGGAAAGTCTAGCAGAAGGTTGTTAGTGGGCGTGGGACTAAAAGAAAACAAACCGGCACTTGGACCAACGTAACAACTCTGACGCACAAATGTAACAAACAGTACTTGGCGGGGGAAATGTAACATACCAGAATGTCTTGTGCACAAATGCGGCCGTCCGAGACTACGGGCTGTCTAGATACAAAGAGAATCGTTAACTACTGGCGGTAATATATCCGGTTTAGATAAAGGGAGGCGCTGAATAACTCAAATGTCCGCTGGGCAAGATGTCAGCCAAAAAAGCATTTGATTCCGTTTGAAACTGTTGGAAGGCCCTAAGTACGCGCAAGGGGTTTCTGCCTTAACCAAGGTTCTTGCCCGGAATGCCTCAGATAAATCTGTAAATCAACAAAAATGCATGGATAATCATCGTCTCCTGCTACCAGTTGGGCTTTTCTTCATGTCTGTTGGTTTAGTGCCGCTTAAAGCTTATTGATAACGAAATGTATTTAAGGCAGTTTTTGTCGGAGACCTTTTGGAGGTTCTCTTTCACTTATTTGGTTCCGAACAAGAAATGCCTGCTATCTTAAAGATATTGAAATATCGTTTATGTTACTTTTATAAAGATATTGTAGTCGGACCAGCTGTCTTGCTACGAAGGACTAATAAACCCTACTTACATTATAACTTGTAGAACCTAATCAGAACATTAGATGGTTAGTGTTCGGGTGCAAGGGCGACCCGCTTAGTGTTCTTGAGGAAAGTAGCACGACCAGAGGTATAACTAAGACAATGAATTGGCCGAACAACGGAAGGCCGAAAAATGGCCTATTAGATGTACTTTGTATTCCATATTTAAACTCACAATTATGAGAAACTATTATTTTAATTTGCAACAATTCTTGTTAAGACAACTCTGGCTTGGTAAATGGGTTGAATTTGCAGATATATAATGCTGCAGAGGGTCAATAGGTTCCTCAGAATTCTGCACGTTTACTAGGCGAACGACTGATATACCTTTTTCCGGTCATCATATTTATGAGCTTTATTTTGAATAGATTTCAGCGCCTTGACCACTCCCTTTTTAACAGTTCGCAGTTGTTGCATATCCAAAGAAGTGAACCACTATCTATTTTTAAACGTTTTTTTTTGGAGGACCAGCAACCTATCCCGAAACACTAACGTTAGCCACACCGACCTGAATGCAACCTCCGTCGAGCAACCTTTTTCCCCCTAATTATTGTGCGCAACTTTCGATTCAGGTAGATTTCCTGACACCGATTCATATCGTAACTTTCTCAGCATCCCCTTACGTGCTATTTTCCGTTTCTACTGCATTCACTACCCTATTCATTCTCGATCCAATAGAATTTACTTCACCTGCAGTAGGCTCCTTATTTGTCGCTTAATATGAGCTGTGCCTTATTAACGGTGTGTGGAACATCAATTATCTTACAAAACGGAACTAACTTAATGGAATTACCCTTTGATTGGCCAAATTGCATTCGGTTTGAATTCTGACGACATGAAAAAACCTTCTTATATATGTTGGCTCATGCGGATGTCTATTTTGATACAATAAGCAGGAATTTACTGTGAGGATAATGTCACTTCAGACAAATTCCCATCAGCATTAAAGGACGTCCTTTGAGCATCTGTCCTAAAAACTCATGAACTCAGAAACTTCGTGATTTAATTGTCACGGAGGTTGAGGGAATTAGTATACTTTGATCGTGTATTTAACCGACAGGCATTCTATTTTGGTTTATCCGGCTTGTCTGCTTTAATTCCAGGTAATTCAGTTTCCTTGGACACCATGCTCTCCGTTAAAGTGCGTCTTCGTCAAAGATCGCACTGCATGACGCCTGGGAACCCATTTCTCCTTCTTTACTTTGGCTTACAGCTATTGTGATCTCCCAGTCCCTGTTTGTTCTGTAATGTCGATCAGCACCTGCCCGCTCTTTCGGAAATCTGACAGCTTGAAAACTTTCCAAGACGTCATCGGCATGCGTCAGAATATATCTGTGTTTCACTATACGGTGTTCTTTCATGGCCGGCAGACGGTTTACACTTCTACAATTGATGTTTTCCAGTCTGACAAGTGGAACGCTACCCTTCTCTGCAGTAAAAAATCAGTACTCAAGCCGTCATTGCAAGCTCCACTTTTATTATACCCTCCGCGATGACCTTGGGCAAAACACATACTAATTATTGACCAAATATGTTGGAGATCCCTTTACTTGACGTTACTGCCTAAAATGACTTCGGTCTTAGTGTTTAGGGGGTCGCTTGGTGTATGCTCCTCATCTTACTCTGACAATTGTATAGTTTTGCCGACTGAAAAGCAGTCCCATGTGCTTAAGGTCGAATGATCCTTCCAATACTACCTCATTTGAACTCATGTGTGGTTTTCCCTCTTCCAAGTATCATACAGTTGAGTTCACGTTATGTCTTCTCAGGTAGCCTACCGTTGCATGTGCCGTTTTATTATAGTTGCAATTTGGCATTCAAAGTTTGACGTTTACTTTCTTCTTAAGCCTTTAATTCGTAAACTGCTATCTTGTCAATGCCTCAATTCTTCCTCCCGTACATGGCTATGCGACAGTCATAAGTACTAATTCGTAGGTCCAAATATTCTTCTTATTTAACGAATTTTCTATTCTCTGTCTCCCGTTACCTCTTTTACTTTTCCCTTTTGGTTGATGTTAAAGTAGAGCAGTACTTTTCATGTGTTGGGTAGCCTGTATTGAATCCGTTATGGCTAGCTTCATTTCCTCCACTCAAAACTAGTGCCTGTAAAGTTTTTCATCAAACCAACGCGAGTTTTTCTGGCTTTTCCAAATAACAGGTTGCGTTTTGAAAGTTTAGAATTAATTTCCCGGCTCGGTTTCATAGCCTTCGAGACGGAGTGGATCCGAAGCAGAGTCTGTGTCCGCGTATTTCCCTCGTTCCTCTACCTATTCGATTTTGCTTTCTCAGCAAAGTATATATTCCAGCTTTTAATCTATTATTATTGTCCTTCCTACGACGGTTGAAGTATTTAGCAGCACGCCTGAACGATACCGCAACAGAAGCACACCGGTATGAAATGCCTAAACAAGCTACAGGTCCAAGTAGAAGTTCCCAGAATGCAGATTATGCACAGAAATATGACTACCTAAGTCCGAACTCGGCCTGCTCGTATTGTCGTTATTAACGTTTTTGACAGTGGTAAAATCAGTGAGGGGCAAGTGGCACTATTTGCCCGCCACTATCACGTCCCCAAATGTGCAGCACATTCCGCGTCAGCAAAATCAACCGACCTGGGGACAGTCACGTACGCGCCTGAGAACACTGATCTTGCTGACCTCGTGACCACAACTGACTGTTCTCTCATGAGAAGTTTACATTTCTGCGGATGACCGCTCCGTGTGCAGACGGCCGCGAGGCAAACGTTTTCTTTGCCGACCGGCATAGCAACCGTAGCTGACTCCAGGCTGGAGACCAGGGGGCCAATGGATGACGCAACAGACTGACTGGCACGGTGCCATCGTCACCTGTGTTTTTTTATGACGCTGACCATAGGAGTTGCGCACGCAAAGATGTCAACGGACGGCCCACCCCAGTGCACCGAATAGCCACCCAAGACGATCAGGTTTGAGGTTACGAGGTGAAAAACAAAAAAGCTCACCTCAGTGCACACATAAAACTGCGAATAGAAACAACCGACAGGGGGATTGAAATAGGACTCCTGGTCCATCTTAATGACCACATGACCTATTTCTGTGAATCAGAAGCATAAATAATTGACAGTAAGGAGGATAAAGTCAGCAGATGGGCTAGAAAATTGGGCATTTTTAAGTAGAGCTTGAGTGGAGGGAAGTAAGCATTTGGGATCAAGCGGTTTTGCAATCAACAGGCTAATTAGTATAATATTGATGAGTTAATTTAGATCCAAAAATCACAAAAGTATGCTAAAGGTTGTTTTAAACCCAAGGTATTGTTGTTCCAAAACAGATTTCGATGGAGCTGGTTCAGTATTGTCAGCCAGATTTATTTAGCCAAGCAGTGTTTGACTGTCGGACAAAAACTCTATTTTAAAAGATGTTTCGGGACGTGGAAAGTCTCATCGCTGCATTACATCTTTCAAAATGCCGTGTACCTATGACTTATTTTCAGGAGACGTTGAATTTTTGCGCTTACTGCGTGAGTTAGCAAGGGCTTCACGAGAAGATAGTTTATACTCTTTTCTTCCGTCTTAAATAGTGAGCGTGTGAAATGTCCTTTAGATTACATTTACGTCATACGAATGGTTTCTAATGCGTTAATCCTGCAAAATGAATGTCGAAAAAGTAGCTCTATACGAGGCAAGTCAAATTTGTTTAATTATGTCAAGGAGAATGTGAGTAAATCCCTTTCGAATCTTCGCATTTTTCTTAAGATCACCTAAAAGCAGACTACAACGACTCTTGAAATGTCTTCATCTGTCTAACAAATACTATTAAATTATTCTAATTTACGTTCACATAAATCGTTATAACCAAAACTGAGTCTGAATAAAGTCGTGTTGATTGGACATTTTGTGGTGTAGGTTTGGATAACGTATGCTTAGTGTTGTCATCAGCAGGAAACATTCCTTGAAACAATTTATTTGACGTCTAAAAGCCAGAATTGCGACAGTGCGCAATTTATAAATTATCAAGGAGATGTCAAGGATGAATGAATATTTTGGAGTATATCATNCGACTGGTGAGCGACGTCGCGTAAGGGCCATAAACCATTGAGTGTATCTATAAGCCCGCGAAAGTCATTAAGAAAACTCTGAATTTTATACAAAACATGGGGTGTGTATATGGGACTCATTAATTAACGGACGAGAAGGGGAATCATTGTGAGGAATAAGAGCATAAAATTAGAGCTCTCCGTTCTAAATAGAAGTAAATGGGACTGTTTACGAGGAGAAATTGGATGTTGACTCCAAAAACACCTGCCGTCCATGCGGGACCTCACAACGTGCAAGGATGCTAAAGTTGCAGATTCAGTAGTGGATATTGGCTAATTCGACCAAAGTCAACAGTAAATAATTGTAAATAAATGTATTAAAAGCATATGCGTGAGTTCCAGTGTGTTTCATGAGAACTTTTTCGGAGGTAGCAGGTGTCCTTATGCATTACCAAAGCAAATGTTGCTTCCCACAAGAAAAAATGACAACGACGGGAGCGCCAGCCAACTTACACGGTGCCAGTGATAAGATAGCAGTTCCGACAGGCAGGTAACTGATGGACTTTCGAAAATGATTTCGATTCACCATGTTCTAAACATTACCAAACGCAAACGGGTAGGACCCAACGCGGCTTTAAAATACTTTGACATTAATCATATACGAAAATGCTATTTTAAACTACTTACCCTTTCTTAGAAATAGGAGAAAATGCTTTGCTCCACAGATTTTTAACGTTGCAGAGGCAGACAGCGCACCGACCCTGTTTTTATTATTGAACATATCTAGAATTATTGAGCAATACTTAGAGTTCCTGATCATTCTGATACCATATAACTGGGGAAACCACAGCATTTAAACTTGTTACGATCTTAAGGAAAACAGCAGCAGCTTTTGCAAAACTATGTTTATGGCTATTTCAATATTAATAATGTTTGATGGCCACCGTTAGTGAACGCTTATATTAAAACCCCAGCAGGTCGCATTTAAAGCGAGCGTTTGTCAAGGTGCTTTATATTTGACTAAGGATCTTTTGATCGCAGGCCTTTATGTGGACGTCCAGTTTGCTCGGCGAAGAAGTGCAATAGTTAGGCCAGACCACATTGCCTTTTCTGGTAATCGAAGAAGGGCAGGCAAAATGACACTACTTTCATCGACTTTTCACCGGCAACTACCGTTTCTGGGTAAGGACACAGAAATCCTTTTTAAGAAATATTCTCCAGTTACACAAAAAGGACTTATATAGAACGAAAGTTTTTAATTCAGTGTACCATTTGGTTAGTGAATAGGTTTTGGAAACATAAACACGGCGATTGTTTTAATGTCTCCGGTCAGGAAATAACCAACATTGTCTTAAACATTAAGAGTATTCACTTTCAAGTTGTCGCTCAATATCATTTAGTCCACTGACCGCCGCATTGCACTAAAAACTAGTCCTCGGAGGATATCTAACAAGGGGATTGTCTAAAATGGCGAAATACATGCTGCAGTGATTACTGTGCCATATGTGCTACTTTGCTTTTATTGAAACCCATTCATTAAACGAAAATTTTCGCATATTTGACTTAAATGTTCTGGGTACCGCTCTTCCTAAGCAAGTTAACATAACATCCAACACTCCTTTGTGTCTTTCTTTTATTCAGGGCTGTACATTTTTATTTGGGTCTTCACCGTCTCGTTTGCACAGCCCCATGACTTAGAAGGAATGCTCTGTTGGTTTAAACATGCTCATCAGTTTCGTCGTCAACTATATTTCATCCCTGGCTTAGTGTAATGCACATGCATTCCCTATAACACATGTGAACGGTTAAAAAAGTCAGGGAGTTTTTTGGCACTGATATTCAGCAGGGAAACCCACATGATTATCCCATCCTCTATGAGATTCTAGCAAAAACCTTTGCCAGATTGCCCGTTTTTAAGATTGTTTAATAGAATATTTGATGAAATGACAGTTGAGCATCACCAGCGATGATGTCAAGAGCGTGCCCTACGGAGAGGATGAAGCATCAGTGACTTGCGTACGAATTAGTTTATAGGGATAGCAGACTTGGGCAGCATCTAGCGGATTCCCTTCTCCTTCACTGACCTGGAACCGGGGACAAAAATACTATGGCAGGCTCAGGAAATACAACGGTTAACGAGAACGTTATAAAAAGGATGACTGAAACATTGTTCTCCCAGAATAAATTCAAACAAGGCAAAGGCGACGAAATTTGTAGAATCTAATGACGTTATAAAATTTCCCTGTAGCTCGGACTCGCAG
>CACRXP010001551.1:35239-48734 GCA_902702965.1 Spirometra erinaceieuropaei | reverse complement strand
CCCTCCTCATCCTCGACATCAATCTGGCGGCAATAGGGAGTCAAGAAAACAGGAGAAGGGAGTCATGTGACTAAAACAGTATGCATCTTCTTATTTCGGAGTGTAAATCTTCAAATAGCCTTGGGAAATAAGTTCGCGTGTATGTAAGCATCAACTGGGGGGTGCATCTGGCTGACTATCTCTAGACAATCCTTAAAAATGGCAAGCAACCACTGAATTCATCATTTCCAAAAAGGAATTCATGCATTAAACGTCCTAATGCCTACAGTAGGTGGGTTAACTCGTGAAATGTCAATCGAAATTTCGAAATGCATTCTGGTTTCGAAAAGAATAATTAAATAAGGTTGTGAAACTAATAATCATTCAGCATAATTCTATGATGATCCAGTTACCTCAGGGTGTCGGCTTTCGAATGAACATATTTCCGACTACAATATACTCTGAAAAAATGACCAGCATGCGATTTGCTCATTGATTTTCGATGCTCTTATGAATTCAATTATATTTCATGGAAAACATGCATAAAAATATTCATTCTTTTACTGATTTCGTAGAAAATCACGTCTTCTTCCAATTTTATACTCAAAAGGAGAGTACAATTCGCTTTTAAAAAAATTCTCTACTTCCCGAATAATTTTGAATCCAACCTGCTGTTACATTTGGATTCAGGGTTTCCAAACTACAAGCCATGTATTTTCCGCGTACGGAAAACCAGACATTTCTCTACGATATTAAGGAGACACCATATGAGGTTCATAAAATTAAGCAGTGGATTCGAGCAATGCTGTTAACTTTACAAGCCACATTCGTAAGTGCAGATACGTGACGTTTTATGAACGACCATTTCACGGTATTAAAAAATCTAACAATTAGAAGCCTTTTTTAAAACCAAATTACACCCTTCCTTTGAATGTAAAATTGATAGGAGACGTGATTTTCTACGAAATAAGTAAAAGAATGAATACTTTTACGCATGTTTTCCATGAAATATAATTGAATTCTTAGGAGCATCGAAAATCAATGAGCAAATCGCATGCTGGTCATTTTTTCAGAGTATATTGCAGCCGGAAATATGTTCATTCAAAAGCCGACACCCTGAGGTAACCGGATCATCATAGAATTATGCTGAATGATTATTAGTTTCACAACCCTACTTAATTATTCTTTTCGAAACGAGGACGCATTTCGAAATTTCGATTGACATTTCACGAGTTAGCCCACCTACTGTAAGTCGATTTTGCCAAATGTCCCGGGGTCTGTCAGCAAATACTGATCATCTTATTTCGTTCAACACCAATTCAGAAGGTAAGTAGGAGCGTCTGTGGTACGTCTGACGTAAGCATAGCGTGCAAGCGACTGTGTTTCGACCCGTTTCGTTCATAACAGCCCCTTTAAACCAGGAAAAATGTGTCACGCTGCGTTTGCATTGCGTAAAAGCTGAACCACGGCATACTATCATCTACAGGCATAGCAACAGTCGTCATGGGAGCCTGATGTGCCACGTGCCTTCATTTTTAATTGAGCTCGCACGAAAAGAACTCTCTCTTTCTCCAGCAGACTGTATTGGCAAGCGGTGGGTGGGTTTTAATTTTGAAGAAAAAAATGTCACATTCATGTTCTAAGGGAAGGAGTTGCTCTGTTCTGCTATTAGCGCCTCAGCAGAGTGCATTGCCTCCGTGTCGATGTTGATTGGTGGAGAAAATGTCAAGGTCACATGTGCCAGGGGTGGTCTGTCGGTTCCCAATGCGATAAAATTCGCTCGCGTAAGTGCCTGTTCGCTAAGCTGAGCGCTAATATCATCGCTGTCGGGTAAGTCATTTACATGCATACATGCCCAGATGATTCTACTACTGGCGACTGAGACCTGAAGGTCATGCATCTCGCGTGAGGCATCCTTACGTTAGACTCAGCACCCAGTCGCTATTTCTGGCACATCCTAGGGCGGTTCGGAGTATTTCCTGTACCTTCTTGGCTGGGTTGAATTAGAAATTTTAGAATCCTGCCTGCAGATAACTCAAGAATTCCTTAGGCATAGGAATCAATGGTGGGTAATTTGTGCGTATTTCCTCCGATTTCATCATACAGAAAAGGTAGAGTAATAGCTGATGACTCTGCGACTCCTGAATTTGAAAGATTATTATCACTTTCGAGGAAAATGAAGTGCACACCGGATCGAAAGACTTGTTCTGCTGACGTTTCGAAGAGCTGGGGCGGCTCTCCATTATCAAGGCATCTAGTGAAAAATCGATCAGAATTTTGAATAGACAGCCGAATTAATTGACCTTGGGCTAATCGGTCTTTTTGTCTTCTCTCGCTGCCTTGGACTACTGGCCGTTGTTTGTGAGTGTTGGTGGCCTCCTGTATTGCGTGTCGTCACCCCAATTGGTGTTAGTTGCGTTTACGTCCCCTTTTTAGGTGAATTGGCCTACAAGCCGTCTTTGCTCGGCAGTCTTAGGCTCCGTATGACTGTCTGGTCCTCGTCGCGACGTACGTAGTGACGTAGGGCTTTATAGGCCGAAGGAAGGTCTAGATGCCTGTTGATGGAGTTGTCATCTGAGTACCAAGCCTCAAGTATGAGACGCTATGTCCTTGAGGTGTCCCTGCCTAAGACGGCTGCTCCTTGAAAATCAAAACTGTGACCAGTTTCCCCGATGTGAGCCGTAAGCTGTGAGTTTGGGTCCAGTCTCCGAATTGCCAGTCTGTGCTCATGTAGGCGGGTCTGCAATTTGCGTCTGGTTTTCCCAACGTAGTTGCAGTCTCAGTCGTTACAACTTATTTGATAGACAACTGTTGAGGATTCAGTGGGTGACAGTATGTCTTTGGGTTGAATCAAACGCGACGAATTGTTGCCTGGGGTCGATGGGCAATGCCTACCCTGGCGGGTTGTAACAGTCGTGAAACCGCCTCAGAGACTCCTTTAATGTAAGGGATAGCCCTCCAGACTTCCGGTTGTTCTTCTTGTGGCCGTCGTCTGTTCACTCGGCGCTTGCTTTGCTTGATGAAGTTGCATGGGTATTGATTGGTTCAAAAGAGGTCATGAAGGTATTGTCGTTCAACTCTTTTGTCGGCTGGTGTGCTGCAGTGTGTTTCAACGCTTTGGAATAGAGTACGGGCACAACCGCATTTGTGAGGGAAAGGGTAATTGCTGTTGAAGTGTAGTATTTGTCTTGTGTTGGTGGCTCTTTTGAAAACGGTGGTTTGTAATTACCCAGTTGCACACCGACGCACAAGGACATCGAGGAAGGGAAGTTGGTTCTTTGTTTCGGCTTCGATCGTGAATTGGATATTCGGGTCAACCGATTTCGGTAATTTTTTAAGGTACTCCACGTCAGATGATTTGACAATGGCGATAGTGTCATCGACGTAAGGAGCCCATAACTTTGGTTGATACTTGGTGAAAACCAAGTGTTCTATCCGTTGAAGGGCCACTTCGGCAATCAGCCCTGATATGGGGGAACTCATAAGGGTACCTTTGATTTGTTTATACATTTGTCCACCAAAGGTGAAATATGTTTTTAGGCAATATCGTAAAGCCTCCATGAGATGTTCGATCTTCGGGGATTGTCTCTCTCGTTGTAGCGATCAGCCACTTCCATAAGTAAGCTATTAAAATCCACCTATTGGCAGGACGACTTGTAGGATATGAGGATTGAGAAACTCCACCCCCTCCCTCCCCGAAAACCAGGTGGCCTTAGGCAAACTTCTAGGACTGCTAGTTATTCCCATGTCCTTAATCTTCTTGACAAGGCTCTGCCAAAAACGAAACAACGGTCGGATGTGGTTATACAGTCCCACCTGATGTAAACAAATCTCAGTCAACTCTAATACGGAGCCGGTGGCAGTAGGGGTTTTTACAGGTTGGGCCGGGGAACGCACAGGCGACGATGTCAAGTGGTTGTATGCAAAATAGAAGCTATTGGGAATGCGCCTTTGTAGTCTGAATGGTTTAGAATTATTTGCGCTTATCCCTAACCCTAATCCAACTCCAAATTATATCCCCTAATCCTAAACCCCAACCCCTGGCCCTAAATATAACCACTAACCCTTAACCCATAACCCCTAACCATAACCCCAACAGCTTTGCGTCAATCAGGTGGGACTACCAAACAACATCTTACCGAAACAACTTGTCGTTAGTTGGTCATCTGATGACTCTACGATGCATTTTAGAATTGATCAACTTGGTTATAAATTTTCACCGAAATTACTTGCCGCTATCGTTAGCTCCAATATTGAAAATCAGTTACACCCGGACAAACCATTGGTGAGCGGCAAAAGAAATTGCAATGCTTTCCGCTGCCCGGTTACGCAATGCAATGGTAAGTAGTGAAAAGCTTGGGATATAGTCGTTTTTTATCTCCTCCTTAACAGTAGGTGGGTGTCGACTGTCAGCCGGTGACTGACTGGCTATCCGGCCTCTGAAGGGTAAATGCAATGAGGCGTCTCACATTTCGGGGATTTGAGGATTGTATGCGTCTGCTATGAGTCGGTAAACTGTGACCCTTACAGCTTGGCGTGCAGTTTTCTGGCACCTGGTTCGCTGCCGGTGGATGCGTTTACGCTCCCGCCGTTGGGTATACTGATCGGGTGCACTTTGTTGCTGGTCAAAATCCTGGTCACGTACTTGTTGTGGACCAGGGGTGTGGAGTGGCACGCCTAGGTGCGGGTCCGGCCGCGCCATCAACTTGCACCTTCTTCCGCCTACGGTATTTTTGATAAAGTCTTCACACAGAGCTTAGGCGGGCAGGAGAGAGTGAGGTAGACGCTGTGCAAGTCTACCACCACTATAAACAGATTCACGCACATGTTGCCATATCTGCTCTCACCTTGCTTTGGAGCGCATGGTGGACATCGTCGTCGACGACGCTAGAACTATTAGGTAGATGGCTCGGGTTATTTATTTGCGTCTTCTGACACAATTTGTTTGACCTTATGCTATAACCGACAAAGCCAGGGGAGACTGGAATGGCCATTTCACTCAACGGGTGTTGAGCTGCGTACATCGAACATGTGTGAGAGTGCCGTAGGTCACGTAAATTTTAGCGAAAACGGACGCTGGAATGTATTCGTGCAATTGTCTGTGCTAATGCATGTTCTAGACTCCGGTTACGCATCTGAGCGACTTTTCAGTGAAAGGATAATAATTTATCCGCAAGAGTCTTAGTAAACAGATTTAGCCGGACTTGAAAATTTACTTTATGTCCGGTGCTAACCGTGGTAATCAACTTGCAAACACAAAGGTTATTTTAAGCAAACCAGAGGTTTTATCAATTTTTAAAAGCCAAATTAGCGTATCTCTGCGATTTGCTGCCCTAAAGTACAGTAAAAACGCAGATAGAGATTCCTTCGTCTAAGTCGGAATTTCTAAATAACGCAACGCTGCCTTTAATATTTTATTTCTGTTTTAAATTCTTTTAAACTTGTACTTAATTAACATAGATTCGTGAAATTGTGTCGGTTTGCCAGTGATTGGCAGTCATTCGTAAATTTCGACACATTTAATGAGTTGGGTCACTAACTGCTGTGCGACTGCTGGTTGGGCTCGAGAGAGAGAGCCCGTAAGGCACAACGGAACGAGTGAGCTCCGAAAGAACGATCGGTGATCGTCCTCGCACCCAGTCACACCCAGCACACACGCAGAGCGCATTTTCGGAGCACGAGTAACCTGAATGAACACAATAGGCTGTCAAGCAGACTGCAGCAGAAATTGATCGGCATGTGGTTGAAAATAACAAACGACGCAGGGGTTCAGAAGCAGAAAAAGAATTTTTTTCTTTTAATTACTGCGCCCAATTTGCCAATTGTCGTGCAGTCCAGTCTGATAAACAGCTGACCTCCGCAAAAATGACCGTTCGGATGGTCAAGGCGGACAATTTTTGGTGAGGGAAAATATGCGACCCCCTCCTCGTTATCCATCTGCTGATCCCGATGATTAATACTTACACTGGTGCTTGCTTAGAATCCACTTATACCAAACTTTTAGTGCACTAAAACTGCCTAGTCTGAATACAGTGTTACATCTCCTATCCGGTGTGCACACGAATTACCATCAGCATACTAACTAATGTTGCTTATAAAGTGGACAACGCGGTTCACATCCATTATGACATTTGTGAGTCCTGTATACCCTCTTCATAGTAACGTATTTAAATATATGATTTTCTTTGCCCAAAGGGAATGCAGCTTGTGTTTCAAATCTCCACATTCAAGTGTAACGTCAGGTGGATTCAAATTTATTCGGGGAATTAAAAAAGATTTTTAAAACCAATAGCTGCCTCTTTTTTAAACACACACTTTTAAGAAGACATAATTTGCTTCAAAAAAGCAAAGTATATCTCTTATGTGTTTTCTTTAAAACGTATTTGATTTTTTAATGGCACTAAAAATCAACGGGAATAATTGATGCTACTTAAGTAGTCTTTACTTATGGAACACAGGTTATGTAGGTGATTGATGAGGAACCCATTCGAAAACCGGCATCCTGACGTAATTGAAATCTGTTAGCAACAGGATGATTAGTATGCAAACCATTCTTAAGTAATCTCTTTGAAATGAAAACACTTTCCAGAATTTTTAATCAACATTTCACGAGATGGTATATTTCAAGAGGCGAATCTCGCTGCTTACTTTTTACTCCGTTGTTTATTTGTGTAAGGACGCCATATGAGATCCGGGATTGCTGCCTACTTAATTCAACAAATCTAGCGTTAATTTACCAGCTACGACAACGACGCCGTCCGTTGAATCACTGCATTCCCACACGAAAATCTTTCGCAAACGGCGAGTTCTAGGGGTTTTCCGTGCGCGCAAGGATACCGGCATTTACAGGACTCAAAAAATATCACTAATCTGTTTAAGGTGACCGGTAGTACCAGGAGATTCCTTCCCCCAAATCGGCTAGATTCGGTTTACCTTTAGATGTGTTGCCGTCCATTCCAGTAAGTTCAACAGCACAGCCTTTTGCGGCTTAGACATCAATGACATTCGTCGAATCATTGCACCCCTCGACAGTGAATTCGTTCGTAAACGTCAAGTAATAGAGATGCTCTTCTATCGATTCTAATTAGCGTCCTGACGTCGGTTTCCTTGACCACGTCGCTCTCAGTGACCTGTTTTTTCCCGCCACAACAATCGCTGACACTTTGACTGTGCGTAAGGATAGGAAATAGTAACACAAATTAAAAAACCTAACATTCCGTTTAAGGAACCTTTCTACAGACCACATTCAGATCACCGCGGTCGAGACGAAACCATAATCTGTATTGGGCTTCGTCCAAATGATCGCAGAGAGACCTTCCGGAGATCGGTCAACTTTCACGTAGTTTTTTTGAGCCGGCTCCAATACACCTCGATTGCGTTTGTGTGACTGTCTGTTCTAGGATCCACCAACAAAGTCTTGGAGTGGTTGACGGTGAAGTGCTTGTACCATTCTGCAGGTAGGGCGCTGTATGCCTTCCATTCAGCCGTAACCACTATGCTGCCAGGGGCGACCAATTTCTTTATCACGGTTCTCAAGGACGGTCAGTTATGGCTACTGACCTGCTCAAAACAGCTTTCCGCTGTAATACTGCCTACAAAGACCGCAGCATTTCCAATTGCCTTCCTTCAGTGACATCTGGTGCACTGAAAAACAAAACCATCTGGGCTTATATTTCTTTTATGCCGCCTCATCGCTTTGCGGCAGTTGAAGACTTGCACTGTTGGTGGGAGTCGTTTTTCCTGATAGTTCGATAACACGTGGGGCGTTTTAATTGTTCTACTAATGCTGCCTATTCTTGAGGGCGCATTGACTTGGGTATGCCTTTTTAGCATCCGCAGGTCTCTGCATAGGATTTCTACAATATGAGAAAATAACTTTCTTGCACTAATATCGCATAATGGCATGGTGATTACAACGAACCGCTTACGTTATTTCACTTAAATATTAACAATTTGAACAATAGGCGGGGATTTAGCAGTTTATTTTGTTAAATTACCTTTGCTATACATCTGGCCCACCTACTAATTCATGAAATGTCAACCGAAATTACGAAATGCGTTTTCATTTCGAAAAGTTGTAAAAGTTGTAAAATGTATCAGCAAGCAGTACAATTCCATAACAATTCATTTATCCCAGGATGCCGGCTTTCGAATGAACTTCTTTTTGGCTACATGCAGAAACTATACTTTGTAAAAATGACTACTTAAGTAGCATGCATTTTTGCTGATTGATTTTCGATGTCCTTAAATATTGAATTATATTTCATAGAAAACATGCATAAAATATGCATTTTTTTGTTCATTCGGTAGACAATTCCGTCTTCTTCCAATATTATACTCGAAGAAAGGGTACAATTGGGTTTTCAAAAACTTGTCTAATTCCTGAATAATTTTGAATCCGATTTGCCGTTACGTTTGCATTCAGGGTTTCCAATCTACAAACCATATATTTTTCGCGTACGGAAAATCACACATTTCTTAACGGTAATAAAGGGGACCATATAGGGTACATAAAATTTTGTAGTGGATTTGAGCCATGTTGTTAACTTTTCGAGCCACATGGGTAAATGCAGAGACATGACTTTTAATGAAAGGCCACTTCAGGGTATTAGAAGATCCCACAATAAGAAACTTTTAAAACCGAATCTTACCCTTTCTTAGAGTACAAATATGAAAGAAGACGTAAATTTCTACCAAATGAGCAAAAGTATGCATATTTTATGCATGTTTTCCATGAACTATAATTCAATATTAAAGGACATCGAAAATCAATGAGAACAATGCATTCTGTTTAAGTAGTCATTTTTTTCGGAGGATGGTTTTTCGATGCAGCCGAAAAGGAGGTCGTTCGGAAAACGGCATCTTGAGGTAACTGAATTATTATATAATTATGCTGTTTGATGATAAGTTGTACAAATTTTAAAATTTAGATTTGTAAAGATTACTGGGACGACGTGCCAGTCTATCTGTCGCGCAGTATGATCGCAAGATGAAAAAGAAGAGACGAGTCACAGAAAGCAGTCTTGAAGAAGGAGACACGGTCGCTGGGACCAGAGCTTTATTAGCCTGACGTTCCGGATTCCAGCTCGAACGCATCAACAGAGACAAGCGAGCTGATAGGGGTGGTTCATGCACAAAGGGCTGCAGTATTTATAGGATGCAGTCACCATGCTAACGCCTACCTATGAACATTCACGGCTCCTCCCTTCATCCGGCTTCGTTGCACTTGGTGTGCTTATTGTTTGATGGCAGACGTTCGCGTAATTACTTGTCTTCTCGGGTCTCCTCCTTAAAGAAGGTCGGTCTATGTGAGGCCAAATACTCTTGACAGAGGTGGGCAGAGTATGAACCTGTGTTCAGACCGTCGGAGGATCGTAATATTTCATATGAGGGAATGGATAATGAAGAAGGAGACACGGTCGCTGGGACAAGAGCTTTATTAGCCTGATGTTCCGGATTCCAGCTCGAACCCATCATCATGATGAGAATTTTCGATGCCCTTATACTAAAGGAAAAGTACGCAGAAAATATGTTTTTCTTGCGATCAGTTGGTAGCAAATTACGTCTTTTTTTCAAAGAAAGGGCATGCTTTGCTCTTTGTGTACTCATAATTTTAAGATTTTAGAGACCTTGAAGCATCTACCCATTAAGCGTTGTTTCCGTCCATGTATTAATGCCACTTGTAGAGTATACCACATGGTCAAAATCCACTGCAATAATTTACTAGCCTTATATGTCATCTTCGTAAAAGCATATGCAATTGTGTGATTTTGCTTGGAGGGAAGATATACACCTTGTGGTTTTGAAACTCCGAATACAAATGAGAGAGCTGGTTAGGTTTAAAATTATCTAGGAATAAAGAAGACTTCAAGGGTGAAATTTTGAGAAAACGTAATTTGCTCCCAGCTAAGCGCAAGAAAAAAGTTTTTTGTGTGCTTTCCGTATTGGAATTTATAAGGGTATCGAAAATTAATAGGAAAAATTCATAAGGCATCAGTAGTCAGTTCTTACATACCGGATTTTTGCAAGCGGATCGTAGTAAGGACGGTCAAAAGGCCGCTGCGCGATAGTTCGTCCTACACCCTACCCTGGTAATCTTTGCAAATCCAAAACAATTTTTCAAAAATTCGGTTAACAGATCATGAGATAGCCCATTTACTGCAGAAACTAGACCATACTAGACCAAACTAGACCTATTCTCGCCAAGTTACAACAATTTGCAAACGGCTGGATTGTGTCGGAATGCTTAAACAAAGGTTTGCCTGTGGGCTTTTTTGCTGTGTTTAAGAGCATGAAACCACACAGATTGGAGAGGCCTCTACGTATGCGTAGCTTCGGTTTCTGCATAAGTGTCTGGACAACAATGTGTTACCAAAAGGTCTTTCAGGAAAGCCTCCGGTGAACACGGATTTGACGAAACGAGCAGTATTTCAGCATGGCAGAAGTATGATTTGAGTTCTCCTCCAAGATTGCCACGCGAGACTTCGTAAGTGCCGTCAAAGGATTGACCAAGAAAAGACCAAATGCTGTGAGCTCATATCCGACCAGTCAGCGAACAAAGGGCGATACGCGATGCAGCACTGGAGAATAAATTCCAAAAGTTGCCCAATCTAACGTCACCCAAAAATGACAAACTGGTGCACAACTTGTCGTCAAAGGGGCTGACGAAGGATCAGATGCAGGTTTTACGGCACGGAGCTTCTTTCAACACGACTGACACCAAACCTGGTAAAATGATTGCAGCAGTGAAATGAATCCTTAGTCAGACGGAAGCGAAGTAGGAGGCTAATAGTCTGATCCGACAACAAGTGTCGTCTCTACTCATGACCCACAAGTCGCGGGGAGTGCTTTCCAAGGTCGAACGTGATGCTCTTAGAGAACTCAAGGCCGACATAGACTTCGTCATCGTGCCAACGGACAAGGGGCGTTTAATGGTTGTATTGGACAGGACAGACTACCTCCGAAAAGTCAAAGGTTTACTGGAGGACCCACTATTCTATGTCCCATGTGCAACGAGCCCTGTCAAAGCGATGACATGCAAAATTAATGCTATGTTGTTGACTCTGGAGGACTCAGGTCCAATAACACCGGCCGACAGACGCATGACAAGACCCACGATACGACCTTAGCCTGATTCGATGGCCTCCCTAAGGTTCACTCCCTAAGGGCGCTCCTCTCTAACCCATCGTATCGCCTAAAGGTATTCCAACGTACGGACTGGCAAAGTGGCTGTTCCGATGGTTTTAATTCCTCTCTGATGAGTTAGACACCACGACCCCTTCGTCAGGCGGGTTATTATACAACGCCAGGATTGTGGATGATTTGGGGTTTGTGGTTAAACTGGGCTTCCTGGTTGACTGATAGCGGCAGATCGGGCGTCCATGCTAACCGCGACATCAATATGGAACCCACGCCGGAGGGCGAGTTATCCAGGTCAGGCCAGGGGTGAAACCCAGCAGTCAAAAGCCTCCGCGTGGCGCAGTAGCGCCTGTGAATGTCGAGCTTGGGACGCCCTTGGGAGAGTACGTGACGACTTGAATTTTAAAGGGATTATTCACAAAACGAGTTTCATTTTACTGTTTACCGAAGACGCTGGAGGTTTGTGCGGTCTTCGTTACCTGGAATCAGTCAAACTGATTCAGTCCAGTGTATGTTTTCCCCTACTATTTCATGCTACTGTCGAATATTTAGTAGCATTTGCATTAACGTCCTAAAATGATGGCAATCGCATGCAAATATGCCTACTTTTTAACACGAGTACTAGCCATTACTTCTACGCGGTCAGAACGACATGCAGCATGATTCATTTCCCAAGAATGTTCGTTTAGTTTTGATTTGGCAGTCAGTGCCACGCGAGACTTCGTAAGTGCCGTCAAAGGATTGACCAAGAAAAGACCAGATGCTGTGATCTCATATCCGGCCAGTCAGAGAAAAGAGAGCGATACGCGATGCAGCACTGGAGAACAAATTCCAAAAGCTGCCCAATCCAACGTCGCCCAGAAACGACAAACTGGTGCACAACATGTCGTCAATGGAGCTGACGAAGGATCAGATGCAGGTTTTACGGCACGAAGCTTCTTTCAACACGACTGACACCAAACCTGTTAACATGATTGCAGCAGTGGAATCAATCCTTTGTCAGACGGAGGCAACGGAGGAGACTAACAGCCTCATCCGACACCAAGTGTCGTCTCTTCTGATAGCCCACAGGCCGCGGGAAGTGCTTTCCAAGATCGAACGTGATGCTCTTAGAGACCTCAAGGCCGACAAAGATCTGGTCATTGTGCCAACGGTCAAGGGACGTTTCATGGTTGTATTGGACAGGACAGACTACCTTCGAAAAGTCAAAGGTTTACAGGAGGACCAACTATTGTATGTTCCATGTGCAACGAGCCCTGTCAAAGCGATGACATGCAAAATTAATGCTACGTTGTTGACTCTGGAGGACTCAGGTGCAATAACATCGACCGACAGACGCATGGCGAGACCCCAAGATACGGTGTCTAAAGTTTATCACCGCTGAGTCAGACATCACGGTCCCTTCGTCAGGCGGGTCATTATACAACGCCAGGATTGTGGGTGATTTGGGGTTTGTGGTTAAAGTGGGCTCCCTGGTTGACTGATGGCGACAGATACGCAAAAAATACCCATCTTCTTTGCAACTTGGAGGCCGGGAGATGGAAGTTGCTTTCTCCGGGAGTTCCGTCCCCTGTCTATGCATGTTGATCGGGCGTCCATGCTAACCGCGACGTCGATATGGAACGTACGCCGGAGAGCAAGGTGTCTAGGTCGTCTAAAGAGAGGTGCACCGGGCCAGGGGGAAACCCAAAAGCCTCCGCTTGGCGCAGTAGCAGGACAGCGCCTGTGAATGGCGGGCTTGGGACGTCCCGGGGGTGGGGTACGTGACGGCTCGAACTTTGAAGGGCTTATTCACAGAACGAGTTTTATTTTGTTGTCCGCCGCGGACACTAGAGGTTTGTGCAGTCTTGGTTACCTACAATCAGTCAAAATGATTCAGTACAATGTATGCATCCTCTTACTATTTCATACTACTGTTGGATATTTAGTAGCATCTGCATTAACGTCCTGGAGTGATGGCAATTGCATGAAAATATGCCTACTTTTTAACAGGAGTTCTATCCATTACTTCTGCGCGGTCAGAACGACATGCAAAATGATTCATTTCCCAAGAATGTTCGTCTAGTTTTGATTTGGCATTCAGTGGATAAGTTCTCTTTGGATACAGGATTTATTCAGATTTCTTTAGCACAGGAGTAAAAACTAATTCCTCAAAGGCGGGCAGCTGATTTATGCAAAGTCTCATTGATGGCACATCTGCTGAGATGTCACATAATTGACTTTGAGACTCTGCCCGAGGTAATGCTTTGTTTACAGATTTTTAACCATCTTTTCCAGCAATTGCGCTAAAAGTGGAGCTCGGAGGTTGGCCATTTGTAGAACTTCTTCGTGATTTGGAACAATTTCCGACTTCTCATCCACGGTATCGAGATTTGTA
>CACRXP010001551.1:14447-26599 GCA_902702965.1 Spirometra erinaceieuropaei | reverse complement strand
GGATCGCAACTAGAAGACGACAGGCAGACAGCTTCGGCGGATGACGCGTCAATATGCTCCCACTTGTCACACAAGTGCGTCCGCATGCGCAGGAGAGAGGTCTAGGCAGACGATTGACGGGAACGCCGATCATCAGACCTTCTCCTTCTGTTCTGTGTGCCCCTAGGCTTGTTCCGAGGGGCTCTGTGGACCCTAAAAGGTGGAGGAGATTTGTGCCTATGCATACGCCTTATTTCCATTCATTCAAATTTTGCCCACTGAAACTAGTGATTCAATCAACCAGTGACCTCGCATATATTTGGTTTCTGAACACATAGGGGAGGCAGTCCCACGCAGACCACTTGAGTGAACTTTCGACCAACGGACCTTTCTATCTGCCAGTCATCAAGAAATAGGAATCCCGACGAAAACGCTCAAGGAACTAAGATGCACATTAAATGTGCAGTTCCTTTTTGACAACCAACTCTATAGACAAATAGACGGCGTTGCCATGGATACGGCTCTTGGACCTCTCTTAGCCGACGTCTGCATGGGCAAGTCGGAGAGATTTCAACTAAGCGATCAGATCAAAAAGCTCAAACATTATGTCGCTACGTTGGTGATATCTTTGCGATTGCAACCACAGAAACCGACGTCGCTGCCCTCCTAAATGTTGTAAACCGAGCACATCCATCGATCAAATTCACGTTGGAGATGGAATCGGCCGGTTCGCTGCCTTTCTTAGATGTCCTTCTAGACAGAAGATCTGACGGTAGCATCCGAAGGATCGTCTATCGGAAGAAAACTTGGTCTGGACAATACGCAAACTTCGTTAGTTTCGTACCTCTCCAACAAAAACGAAATCTAGTCAGGTGTTTGGCAAAAAGGGCTAGAAAAATTTGTTCAACAGATATTATCGAGGAGGAACTTAGAAAAATCCAGGACTTGCTTCGCGAAAACCGGTACCCTGGCAGGTTCATTGCAAAGAACCTTGCCGAACGACCCGCAAAACCCACCACCCTGATCGCCGAAAAGAAGACGGTGTTCCTCAAAGTCCCCTTCCAAGGAGACGCTGCAAGGAAACTCCTAAGAAGACACCTTGACCAAGCTGTCTCGGGAACCTTCCCAGCAGCAAGGGTTCATATATAATTTTCTACTAACCCTATTTTGCGCAGAGAAGGCAAGGAGAGACTGCAACCTCAGACCGCCTCGAAATGCGTAAATTGTTGAACTCTTGAGTCATTCAATCGCCCACGAGATAGTGGACGTAGTAAGTCGAGCTTGGTTATGCTAGCGCACGCCCTCTCCATCTGCTCTTCGACATTTAGCTCGAGCAAATGATTGAGCCAATCAAACGCTACTGTACATTCCATGATCCCAGAATGACATTACGGACAAAGACAGGGAGGACTAGAATGGCCATTGCTGGCCTATTAGCCGTCATCGGCTAGTCATACCCGACCGCAAAGTTTGTAACACCTGGTGCACGATCAGGCGACCTGTTTGCTAGAAGTCCAACGCCCACCAACCACTGGGCCACGGACTGTCGGCTGCCTATATCAGGCGCCGCTGTGAAGTTGCTCACGGGGCAGAAGCCCAAAGCACAGATGTCCTGAATGCACATTAACGGCAGATCGGGTTCCAAATTATTCGAGAGTTGAAAAAAAACTTCTGAAACCGAAAGATACTTTTTTCATCAGATAGCATATCTATAAGGCATACTGGAGTGGATATTTATGGCTTCTGAGCCATCATCAGCAGGTCGTGCCCAGCTCCAGGTTTTGCAACCCTGATTGGTTAGACGTTCAACGCCTCGTTGTCCTGTTGGTTGCAATTGGTTAAAGACAGTGGTTGAGGGGCGCTCGCCGATCGTGTTACGGAACTCATTAGTTCCATTGTGCCTTGGTCTTCTCTCTCTCTCTCCCTCTCTCTCTCTCTCTCTCTAGCCGGTAATGTCATCCTGTTTATATTTAGCTCGCCACTATCAGGCTGTTGGTGGGGCCCGAGTGAGAGAGTGAGAGAGAGAGAGAGAACCTGAAGACAAAACGTAGCGAGTGAGTTCCTTAACACAATCGGCGAGCGTCCCAAGACCGCATCTGATCACTTTACGTGAAGTGGGTTCATACTATCATTCAGGGAATGTGTTTAATAATTATGTCAGTTGTTGTGACATCCCTGATGTTAATTTCTATTCCTGTCATTCCCTTTGCTACTAACCGTTTGTTAGTAACCAGACTCTACTCATGCCACTCTGTCTTCGTCTCTGTATCCCTACTCGTCGGTTCTCGTCATTCTTTGTTTATTGTTCTTTGTCCATTGTCTATTGCTCTTTGTTGCCGCTCGCTTATAAACCGACCACCACATTTTGGCGTCATAGGCTGACTGCTCGTCTTATCACCTCGAAAGTACGTCCACTTTCAACTTATATACCGCTTTATTAACTCTATTGTGCTCCGCTAATCTTACTGTTTATTGCTATAGAACCACAAAGAATAACCGAGTTATCCTGAATGTCTTCTGACGTAGCTTTGACCTCGGGTGCGTCTATTCCGGGTAAATAAACCAACACTGAAACAAGAAAAATCTAAAGAATAGCAACAGTGGTGTTGGAGCCAGAATTGCCTGTTCCACTTAGAGACGTTGCGAGGTCTTCCCGACGTTGATTTAGGTGACGGCTAGCTGACGCATAGGCAATAGCCAGATCTGACCGTCCAAATCCGCATACATGCAAAAAAGCGATCTGAAGATAGCAAATTTCAGGGGACATACTCGACATCTGGACCGATTATTTTCTCACATCGAGGTCTTCAATTGTGCATGAACTCATCGTGGCAGAGAAGACAATGAGGCAAATGACCACAGGGACTGCAGCCAACCAATGACCAAGCCATCATTACGCAGATCACGAGCATAACTGATGAAGGCGCGGACACTGCGGTCTCCGACATGATAAGCCAATCAGTTTTCGCGCTAAATTCGAACACCCTGGAAAAACGCTTCTCCGTTGCTGATTCAGGTGTGTCTATCGTCAATAAGATATCGAAAGCAATCAGCACGCATTCAGTTAGGAAGGAATGGAGAACAGAATATGTCTAATCCGACAGCTTCTGTGTACAGTCGTCTTGAGAACACACTTGAGGCATTGGACATGGTCTGAGATGAGTTTGAGTTAATGGCGGTCAGAGAAACGTACTGCTTAGCGTTTGAAAATCCTCCTAGTCATTTCGGTTGTCCTTGCTCAAGAAAAGACCTTGCTCGTGTCGAAGGCACGTCTGTATGGCAATCTGGACACTTCAATAAGACCAATTAGTTTCTTTAATAAGAAATATAAAGATCTTCTTTATCACAGCCCGTATGAAGATGTCTCTTCGACTGGTGGTGGTGCGTCACGGCTGTTGCTCGAACCAACTTGCCGGGATTTTCTCTGACGAACATCAAGACAAGTGTTTCCTGCCGTTTGCCAGAGATCAAGGGGTAACCGACAGCTACCTGGGAACGTAGCTTCAATCGATTTTAATGCCAGCAATTTCTATAATCAGAAGGCGGATTTTGAGAAGGGTGGGTGTGGGCGCCGCTACACTATTCGGTAGAGAAATCACATGTCGCTTTAGAGATTTGGTGGGATCTAAAATGTAAAAAAGAAGTTTTTTAAGCAGCATGATTTTTCGGCCTATTTCGCCGTTCTTATAGATTAAAATACTAGCCGGACCCCGCCACGCGTTGCTGTGGCTCAATGTGATGAATTGGGAAATAAGGGAAAGAGGATGGAGCACGTTCCCAATTAAGAAAAATGTAAGGGCCACCGGTTGGCAGTACGTATTTTATCCAAAACCCAGGATTGTCCTTCTAGCCGCTGTCGAAGGCAGGGCAATTGTTTGCTGCACTCAGTCGCGCTCGAGAATTCCGGAGTAAGTGGTGACGGCTGGCATTTATTTCGTCCACCGGTGTCGATCGAGGCAGTGGTGGCCTGAAGTCTCCTGCAAGCAGTAGCAGTGCATCAGAAATGGTCTGCTGTTTCCTCGCAAATCCTGCATTGTTCGATCAGCGGCCTCGAGCGCTTTTTTGCGTCATTGTGCATTCATCCAAAACAATAGGTTTACATTTCTGCAGTACTTTTCCCATGCCGAATGCCTTGGAAATGTTACACGCGGGAGTTTCAATGAATTGCGCATTCAAAGGCAATTTCGTAGCTGAATGAACGGGTTTTCTGCCAGGTAGCAGAGCTGCAGCTATTCCGGGGATGCAAGTGCTAGGGTTATGTCATTTATTGGATCGAATTGCCGTCAGAATCGGTCGTAGTAGGAACGTTTTGCCAGTCTCTCCTGGCGCATCTAGGAAAAAGGTTCCTCCAACCCCTTTACTGACATTCCGCAGTATTTGATCTTAAATGTCATTCTGGTCCAGTCTTAGGTTGTGAATGTTTGATTGCAAGCATGGCAGAAGTTGAACCGTGTTTCATTTTGCTCATGGCGCCAATCCACATCAAACAAAGCAGCAGCAGCAGATTGGCTTTGCGGTGGCATTTCCAGTTGATTAAGAACTTTGTTCGCCATTTCTGCGTACATATCCTTAGTTAACGTTAACGCCTCGCTGTAGATTCCTGCTGTGCAAGCCACCTTTGAATTTTCCTTGCATAGTTGACGGACGGTATCTTCAGCCATGTGTAAATTCTATTTCTCCGGTAAATCTGTTGGAGATGAGGAGAGAATGCGGTCAATATGACTGCAAACAATGCACGAATTTGATGTTGATGGGACGTGTTGCAGGCGCCAATAATACATACGTCCCACTTCTGATCGTTCTCCAGTAACTGAAGAGCCTGGCACGCACTGCTGAAAGTGGCATGCGTAGCGCCGTTGACAGATTTCAATTACTGGAAAGACGTTGGACGTGGCACATTCATCAACACCATGCGAAGTAAGATTGGGATGCACGGTATGCAGTCTGCCTATCGCAGTTCCTTTGAGCATGCCGGGGTGTCCGTCCACTCGCTCCCCTCGTTTGCGTTGTTCGGATGATTTTCCACACGCATTCCCTGTGTAACACGTAGGCACTTTCGAATGCGACAGTGTTTTTGCAAACACATCACTTTGGCTTAACGTGGAGAACGCAGTTAATGTTGTTGCAAGTGGACCTAAGGCAACCTGTTGCGCGTTTGCATTGCCCATTCTCTAACTGTACTGCAAGCGAACAACACCTGGACTTCGCTCATAGATGGGGAATGAAAGAATTTGCCACATGGATTTCTTGTCGTTGACGCATCTTCCAGCCCAATACTGTGCGATTTCATTGTGATGTATGTCCCCATCCCTTTATCTCCTTTCGTGTTGCAGGTCGAAGACGGCCATGTCGCTGCCCTTATTCATGTACTTACAAATGTACCTATTTCATTTCCCAAAATTTGCAGTGTTTCACGTTTATGTGAGGTGCGTTTGCTTTTAAAAGCAAAGGCGAATACGAAACAACCCAGCGGTTACCGACCTCTATGTCACCGATTCGCATTCGTACGGTTGCCAGTTTGCCGATGTCTTCCACTGATCATTTTCGGTATAAGGGACTTCCGTCTATCATGCCGGGGGAGGGGGGAGAGTTGAAGAATTGGGATTCAGTGCATCCAAGGTCCATGTATCCTATTCTTCGCCACAACTTCATGCAAATCATTGTCGACTCGATATCAGGTAATTCGGCTCATACTGCGTCGTCGATTTCGTTGGAAGCGATCTTGTTATAGAGCCAGATCAGGACATGTGCATGGAGCAGTCCCCTCTTTTGCCGTTCCACCTTATACATCCGGCAGCGCACAGACCCAACCACCTCGTGTTTCACCATGAAGTTCATCAGTGATTGCAATTTCTTCCTGAAAACACGTGCTGTAATGTCATACCTATTTACCGTCGATAGCCCAGGAAGTAAGAGCTGATAAACATCCATCAAGCTGGATGGCATGTGAATGTAATGAGTAGGTCTGGACGTCCGTACTGGCAAACGTAAGCAATTGCACCTCGAGCGTACTCGAGAATATGGCGTGGACTCTCTGTGTATGTGGATGACAAAAGCGTTAGCCTTACAACGTTATCTGTATTACCGTCGTTTACAACTGCATCATGCAAAGGAATGTATCCTTCAGAGAGCAGCTTGGTCTGATTTAAGCGAAGGAAAGCAGCCGTTCAGTTTCGATTTTTGCATACACATCCACAATGCAGTGATGAAGCAATTTACGGCATTTCAAAAGGGGGATGACTTACATTCTGTCGTATAATAAGTCGGTAGGAGTAGTGGTTCATTGCGCTGCATTTCATGTGCGTTACCTCCTCACCGACTGGATTTATCATCTTAACGTTGGAGTGATATCCACCGGTATCATCCCGATAAGTAAATGGATGCTGCATTGGACTCGGTCTCCGACTGCCGGTATATATGGTATCACCTTACCCTAAAATCATTAGTCTTCTAACGGTTGTTGGCGTACCGTCGTTTACAACAGCATCGGGCTGCGTGAATGCTGAGCATGGAGTCGTGCTTGACGCTGGTCCGCTGTTCCTCGCTGGCGCCATTCAGCCACTCCCAGCTGGCTGTGTTCAACCTGTTGCTGAACGAAGCAGGCCTGGAGCTGCAGAACGCGGTAGCCGTGACCGCAACCGGGCTTCCGCAAGCCGAGCTGCACTACACTGAGCTGACACGGGAGGACAGCCCCATTATGTGGGTTGTGCGGGGGGGGCAGGCGCTGGTGTTAATTGCATCCAGTCCTCACCCCCGAGAATCCCCGAGGCAGCGGTGACGGCCCTATTATGTGGGCTGTGGGACAATTTTAAGTGGCGTCCAAGTGCTGCGTGTTTTTTTGCCCCAGGGAAGGTTTGCTCTGGTGGCCCATATTGCGTCGGCCCAAAGAGGGTGGAGGGCCTGCTCAAGTGCCTGCAGGGTGGGTGGTGGGTTGAGCGCGACTGTCGGGCGGAGCACGTGCGTTTGAGCGAATGTCGGTCAAGTGGCCGCAGTCTGGGCGCACGTGTCCGCGCGGATGTAGGTCAAGTGGCCGCAGCAGGCGACGTTGTTAGGCCGGAAAAAAACCAGTTTTTTACCCATCACAGGCGTACCATCGGCATAATTACACAACTGAGCAGACAAAAACCCGGCCCTATGCGCTGGTCGGGTTGTGTCCCAATTTCAGCGAAATCGGTGCAGTACATTCGGAGATTAGATATAACACAGAAAAAAAACCCTTACATTTTTATATATATAGATGTTTCATATAATATGTGCATGCTAATAATACCCCTCATTGTAAGCATATGGTAGCAAAACACGTCTTTCAATTTGATACTAGATGATTGTGCGTTGCCTTAGAACGAGAATGTGATTGTGGTGGTGGTGGTGGTGGTGGTGGTGGTGGTGGTGGTGGCGGCGGTGGTGGTGGTGGTGGTGGTGGTGGTGCACCAGGGCTGTTGCTCAAGCCAACTTGCCTGGATTTTCTCTGACAAACATCAAGACAAGTGTTTCCTTCCGTTTGCCAGAGATTTAGGGGTAACTGGCAGCTACCTGGGAACGTAGATTCAATCGATTTTAATGCCAGCAAGCTCCATGATCAGAAGGCGGTTTTTTGAGAAATGTGGGTGTGGGCGCCGCTACACAGCCCGACAGCCGAGACCTGACCGAAGCATCTTCAGAGCCCGGTGAATGTAAGCTGAAGGAGATTGTAGAGCCCACGTGGTTGAAAATGCTAGCTTTTTGCAAGTCGGCTGAAGAACACATAGACACTTGGCGCAAGATGACGTTATTGATGTGTTTTAAAACTACCAAATTTCCTGACTGGATAGCGTTAGCATGAAAGCCAACTATTGGGTTTGTGTAGTGTATTGAAGCAGGAAACGGAGACATTTGGTTGAGACGATTGAAGTCACTTTTGACGGAGATCTAGGATAGGTCGGACAGAACCGCGTATCCGTTGGGATAGAATGTGTCCGCGCTGCTCTCACCTCCTCCAATCATCCTTGCCGTCAGCACGCTTCTGTGACCCTTGTCCACAGTTCCCCACAACGCTGGATGCCTACCAACAGAATATCACTGACCACACTCATGAAATATTGACTGAAATTCCCAAAGATGTTTCGATCTGGCAGGATTACTCACGGTCAGTTGCCAATCGCATGAAATCATTACCGGAATTGCAAAATGAGTTATTGATTAGGAAGGATAACGTAAGTGGGACTGTGTCACTGATTATGTTGCGACGTAATCCCGTGATATTTCAGACACAAAGATGCCGACTGCTGAATGCAGTTCTTCTCAGCCGCCTACAATGTCCGCGTCCGCCAAAAAAGGAGTATTTAATTAGTAGGCATTTTTTTCATCGATTTTCAATGGCCTTGAAAGTACATATGCTTTTTATGGAAGGTCGCCACAAAAAATGACGTTTCTGGTACTCAGTTGGTAGCAAATTACATTTTCGCATTTTATACTCGAAGAAAGACTGTATTTTCGTTGCAAAAAGTCTTCCAATTCTCGAATAATTTTGAACTTCATCTGCCGTCGCATTTTCGTTCAGGGTTTTCAGCCTGCAAGCTGCATACGTTCCATGCAAAGGAAAACCCACATTCCTTTCTGCCATAAGGAAAATACCTTTTATGACTCATGAAATGCTCCAACGGGTGTGGACTCTGTTGCATATACAATATGAATCTCACTTAAACAGACAGATACGATGCAATTTGTATAGACACTGTTCCGTCTTAAAATGTGATAGGCGTAAAGTCGTTCAAAACTGAGAGGTGCGCATTCTTGGTGTAGGAAATTTGAGGAAAAAGAAGTAGGAGAAGTGGTTGGCAGCAGAATGAGTACAAGAAAGAATATTTTTGCACATGCTTAGTTAGCTTGCGCAGACCCAAATGGACATATATAGCAGTGGTCTTTGAGGCAGTAGAATAAATCTCCCTGACACTTCACTATAAGATACTTACTATATGGTGGAAGTTTTCTTCGCGTAAAAGGAAGCCCTTTTGCTACGAGGCTTCTTCTCACGGACCCCTTAGTTGCAACAGTAAAATTAATGCCTTTATTATGATGACAGACAGTAAGGAGCTTCAGAAATCGGTGTGACTGAATTAGCAGGACCGCACAACCTTCTGGAAATAAGCCCCCCTACAAATGGTGTTGGTGGATCGCATTCATCGGACTCACGGCTGAAGGTGACACTTGAGGGAGAAGTGAGCGGGATTCGAGTGTGCTGGATGACCTTGACTATCGACCAACCGGCTACGCGCAATCAGACGACGACTGCGCATATTTGAATGCCAATACACGCGGAGATTTAAAGGTGAAGCGTGTGCTGGCAAAGCTGATGTGCGAGTCAGGTGCACTTGAAACAGAACAGGGCATTGCCACATAATCAGAGTTTCAGGGCTTGGACTGTGGTAGATTGGCAGGATAATTGTTAATCTTGATGCCACTTACTAGGTTGGGGATAAAACGGCGGAGATTGGGGGAATGGTAGAGTGATTTCTGCGATCGGAAATCTCCGAAGTAAGAGAGTTGAGTTAACCAAACCCCTCTGGATTATAACACAGTCTGCGCACCCTCCTTTTAGTCTTCGACCCCTGTCTAGAGCTTACACAGTAGGTCGTATATAGAAGGACTATCACAGCCAACAGAACCTTGTCCAATGGTGAGCGTGTGGTATGACAAACACAGAGTAATCTAGGCTGGAAGGTGTATTAACGTGAAATCACTCAAAAATTGTCCCTGGGTGAAATGGTCTAAACTCTCATCAGTCAAGTGCAACTTGGTAAGTGGAAGTGGTACAGTGATTTCTGCGAGCGAAAATCTTCGAAGATAGAGAGTTGGGTTAACCGAACCCGTCCTGATAATAGGACAACCTGCACGCCTTCCTTATAGTCTTAAACCCCTGTCTAGAGGCTACACAGTCTATCATGTATAGAAGGACAATCGATAATCTTGGTCGAGGAAACCCCTTCCGAATTAACTATCGGTATCGCCACAGTCACAACTAGGAGAACCTAATCCACAGGTGAGCGACTGGAATGACAAACACTGAAAGAACAGAACCTGGTACAATAGTGAGCGTCTGGTATGACAAACACAGAGAAATCTAGGCACGAATAAATGCCAACGTGAACTCACTCAAAAATTGTCCATGAATGAAATGGTCTAAACTGCGAGCAGTCAAGTACAACTTTGTAAGTTCCAATACCGAATGCAATTTTTGCCGTGCAGTAGAATTTTTATTTTTATGCTAGAGATCATATTCTGATATCATCAAAGCCCTCTTTCTAACTCTCTCGGTCGTATTAGGGCCTCCAATCATTTCAACATGGTCTTGTCACAATGACGCTGTGAATTTACGAAGGAGGACTTAGGTCAGTGTCGTGGAAATTTGCCCACAATGTAGTCAATGGTCGCCGCTTGTGTCAGGCCTAGCATTCTGCGGGTCTGATAGACTTATCGTAGGAGCGTTGAGTCAACCAAACCCGTTTTGATTATATGACAACCTAAACGCCTTCCTTCTAATCTTAGATCAGAAATGGAATAATTTAGAATCGTATTTTGGTATTATCAAAGCTCTCTCTCTCGAGTAGTACTGGGGTCTCCAAATATTAGATTTGACATTTCACCATTTTACCGGTTTTCTGTCGAAATACATTTTCTTCCGTCCAAATGCTTCCGCGGCGAAGCAAGAGAATTATCAATGAACCACATTAAAATTGCCATAAATTAATACACTGACACTACATACGACACACAACCAGGATTAGTATTTTTTGCAGACATGTTCTCTTCGGGAATACTTTGCTTTGAGGTCAGGCTTGAAAATTTCATAAATTCGTACGCATGCGCATACCCTGCCAACACTGGTGGCTCTAAACAAGCAAGAAATGTCTATCTCTAGCGTAGTACTGGGGTCCTCAAATATTATATTTAACATCAAAAAATAATTTTATTCCTTTGTGCTTTCTTACTTGAAGTGAGTCGCTCGCAAATACAGGCGCCAACAACCATATTTCCCAAACATCAGCGTTTCACTGAGAACGTATCGGTCAAATGGAAACTGGCAACTGCTGGCTACCCAACCGTCAAATCCTCATCACACTGCACCTGTCAGGCCAGAAAGCCCGGCAAGCTAAACCCATTCACCATCTTTACCTGGATAACAAAGTTATGAAAAAGTGTGAGTCATGCCCGGCATGCCGCACCTCAGCAAACGGCCAGCCAGTGACCTTGAGATGCACTACGCGTCAAGTTCGCCCAGTCGTTCGCGCACGCTGTCAAGCCAGGGGCCATCGATCGCATAATTCAAAATACGCGCGGCCAGTCAATAATCCCGATATTGCTGGGTCAATTAGCCTATGCAGTCCATTCGCACTACATTCGCAGCAAGGTTGAGCCGTGGACCGCACACCGGACGATGTCCTTTTTGCGTCGTGCTTTTATCATCATCATCTCTCTTCTTTCGATTGAGCTCACTCTTTCTAATAAGGTATCGGAAAATGAGGATAAGGTCAGAGAAAAACTGGAAATCTTGCCAACTTTCAATCAGGGCATGAAGAGCCAACTCTACGACCCGCGCAATAAACGCCTTATGGCGAAAGTGCACTCCGCTCATGTCATTTATACAAAGCAGGAAGTCCATGTAAGGATTCAGTATGAAGTACATCTCACTGAATTCTACACGGATTGCTACCTCAACGGTTCGGAAGCTCTGGCTCGCTTCTCCACGTACAACTTGCAGATCAGAAGACGATCGGGCGAATACGAGGCAGATATCCACATTAAGCGGTTACGTGAATTTGGCATTGTTATGCTTTCCTTCCAGTTAAGTTCAAGGTCCCTAACGGATGAACTCATGGTGCAGTACCCAGTTAACTTGCAGGACCGCGATAACAGGGCTGTCACTGAGCATTGTCCCAGCCTATTTTTCATATATCCAAAGATAAATACCCTGCTCATTCACTTGTGGATTGATGAGTATACGCCAATGGGCATAAATTGGGAACAAATAGTCCTTATGAAGCGCATACACGTTAGAGCAACAGGCGTCTCACTGATTCACCTGCCCCTCTTCGTGATTACCCGCACGCCCTTCACGGTGAAGTTTCTCACCTTGTGGTCCTACCAGAATATCGTTGCCTTCTTCAGTGCGAATGGTTTCCTCCGTCTGGAGAGCT
>CACRXP010001550.1:4910-16027 GCA_902702965.1 Spirometra erinaceieuropaei | reverse complement strand
GTTCTCCTTCTCTGTTGGAGTGGTCAAACCATGGAATGCCCTTCCCGCAGATGTTGTGATGTCACCATCTCCACAAAGATTTAAAAAGAATCTGGATATATTTATATTCCGAAATGACCAAGAGCGGTGAGAAGTAGAGCTCACCCCCTGTAGCTCGTCCAATTTCTGTCCTAACATTACGGGCGTGTTTGAACTATTTCAGCCCAGAACATTTATATGTATACCACACACTGTTTAAGTTGCGAATAGCGTAATCGAAGGCTTACGCATATTTCCCTAAATAACCTGAACTGAACTGAAATGAACGGAGCCCTAGCACTCAGAATAATGAATAGTTTAATAAACCTAGATCGACCAAATCCTAATGTTCCGGCAATCTGAAGATTCTCCCAGATAGACGAAGCCATAAAGAATATTTGACTACAACAACTGAAAGAACATATGACTCAACTGCCCAAACTCCTGCTTTTCTAGCATTCAAATCTGTGTTTGTGTGGCGAGACTACAAATACGTTCATTTTTATCGTTCGAAATTGCGCAGTGTGTAAACGTCTGTTTTTCCTCCACGAAAGTCCATTGGAGGTTCACCAAAGGATAAAGGGGTGTTATGTTGTTCATACTGCTGACAGGATAGACACCGTCTCAGTTGACACCAAAGAGTACCGTCCATGCAGAATCAACATCATCTTGAATGGGAAATGCAACAATAAGATAACCTGATTTGAATGCCTACCGTCGCCAGATGTGCAACCCAAATCCTCTAGAGTGTCGTCATTGGAGTTATCTATTTCATTCATCCATCCAACTGTCAAACACAACAATCCCACCCAACCATGCCGACTCGTCTGGCCCACCGCCGCCGCAGACCCCGTCTCGTCCAGGCAGACGTATTCAATGCCCAATAAAAATTAAGGCAATTAGTCATGTGACTTGCCGCATTTTATTCATTGTTTGGAACAGAAAATGATAAGGGCAAAAGCCGTCAAGGACTTCTCGCACTTCCTTCTTCCGTTTTCTAATTCATTGAGTGACTGGACATGTCTGCAATCTTGTTTCAATACACACGACACCTACAGCAATAGAAACGACGCGCGTGTTCCCATTTGCTTACTATTTTCCGTTTTGGCCTGACACAGCATACTTCCGTGTATAACCCCCAAAATCTACCATTATATGCTTCCTCACACGCTTAAAACGTTCGTTTCCAAAACACATTGATTCGGAAAATGACGTCACTTTCGGTGAGTTTGCAAATCGTCCATGCTGTCTTAGTACAGGAAAAGGAGCACGAATTAATTCGTTTTCTGCAGCTTACTTCTCAGTTTAAAACCATATCAACGTCCTTCCAGCGACAGTGCTATCGTAGTTCTATGACCCGCTATGATTTCCTTTGCAGGTCTGATGGATCGTTGATCTTTTAGACGTCGTATGCGTTTACGTTATTTTTTTCATGTCAGTTTAACAGCTTTGAAATCTCTCACAGTCATTGATCCCTCTGTCCGTACCTACCCATGTACTAACGTGCATTAGAAAGCAACACCTTCAAAGGTGTTTGCCTGCAGGTGTTTTGGCAACTCTTGTAGCTGGTCGGTAAGAATCATCCTGCACAACCCACTGAGTTGTGGTCTTTATTACTAGATCATGTTTTAGTATGTGGACGAGATTGGAACTTCAGTTTCTGACTGCGTTTTGTTCGGTGGTCAGCGCTGGATAAAAGAAATGAGACTAGTGCCAGGACTCTGCCTTGAGACTGACGCTAAATTTGACTGGTCATGCTTCCTCGGGGAGATGTGCAAGGTTATTATAACCAGACGACATCCTATATGGACGGACTTATGGGTGCCTTTCAATGTGCTTAGGGCTAACAACGGCACCCAACCTTATTTTAGGCAGTCAACCCACATCTCGCGTTGAGAACGGGCTACATATGCTACCACCACTACACTGGCTTATTGAAGGTGGATAGTTCAATTGAGACCACATAAGTCACTTGCCTCTGCAACGCTGAGCATTCACTTCCAGAGACGTGAGCGAAACTCCTCCATCCCCCTACAAGGCATCCTCTCTGTCCTATTGCCTAGCGCATAGGATAAGTATAAGAAAAGTAGTTGATATTTTGCAGTCTCAGAAGGTCGCTCTGTGTTACTATGTGAAACAATAAGTACGTGCGTGTGTAGGTTTGGCATGTGCATTTAGCAAATTGTGCTTTTCCCGTTGTTTCTTTCTTGTAGGTATTCTAGGGCCAACCATGTACAATGAACTCGTTCCAGCTATATGTTCAGCCAGAGTTCCCATCCTAGCAGTTGCAGGACACTCAAGGTAGAGTTTCAAGTCAGCTTAAATGTGCTTATGCTTTCAAACGTGTGTACTTTGCTTACATGTCACATTCGGACTTGAGATGTAAGTCGTGGCTGGCCTTTGCTGTGAAATTAGACGATTCACTCTGCGTAGTTCTTATGAAATAAACAACAGTTTCTAACAGTTAACTAGAGTAGATATTACAAAGAGTGAAATAATGCACTTTAGCACTCCGAATACTTCGGACCATTAAGCCTAAAATAATTTTGCCCATTTTGTGTAGAGGGGGGACCATAACAATGAAGATCTGGGCCAGGGCTTCAAATTACAGTTCCGGTGGGGTTCGAAGGGCAAGCAATTTGTGAGCGGATAAGCATAATTCATCTGAGGAGAATGAATTGCTCACCGGATCGGGGGACTTTTCAGGCTGACGTTTCGAAGAGCTGGGGCTGCTCTCCATTGTCAAAGCGTCAAGTGAAGAAATCGATCAGCATTTTTGAATAGACTGCCGCATTAGTTGGCCCNGAGCGCGTTGAACCCCTACCTGCCGAGAGAATTTTCGCATCGCGCTAGGTCATTAAATGACATGGACACCTGGAAGGGTACAGAACTGCACCAATTCTTGTTATGTACTGGCGTAGTTGTTCTTAATGGTGTGTTTCCACGTAAGTATGGGAGGCACTTCCTACTGCTCTTTACGATAGTACGCTGCTTAGTACGGCCACGCTCATGTAAACAGTGGGTCCCTTTTTGCAGCCGTGTATTACGAGATAACTATCTCGTTTTCCCTTCCTCCTAAATGAACAACCCCCCAGATGTATCTGAATTTTAACTTTTGCCGTCTTCTCTTGTTCTACTAATCCCGACTTTACATCTGAAATTGCGACTATACCTTTTTCCCGTTCACTTTATCCACAACACTTCTTGTCATGTCTGTCCACTCGAGTCCAAGCAGAATGTTTGTTCTTTCAAGTTCAACCATCTAAAAGTAATAACTTTCACAGTATTTGGTCGTTTAGCACCGTTATATTTACATTTTCATGCCGGACGCGACATACTAACAACGTAGTCGCTATTGAAAGTGGAGGTACTTATTAACCGATGTTGTGTTTTACCTTCAGTGTCCCACGAAGGCGAGAGTCCTACCGGCAACGAGTCCTGAATCCGAACTTCTCACTGGAATCGTCGCATTGTAAATAGTTGGCCCTATAACTCCTACAAGAGCGGGAACAACCGTAGAAGGAAGACTTGAAAAGTGAACCTTTCAGTCTTACACACGCATTTACCTACTGTTTCACATAATAGTAAAGAGGGTTCTTCTGTTGTTGCGAAATATCTATTCCTCTTCTTATGTTTTTCGTAAGCCTTAAGTATTGCGGAAAATGTGACGCATAGTAACAGATAAAACTTTCCTCAGATTTGAATGGTTAGTATTTCAGCGACAATCGGTTTTTGGCGGCCTCATTTGAGTTATCAACTTTGAGCCAGCCAATGTAACGGTGACAGTACAGCTACAGACGGACACGCCCTAGAGAAAGTGAAGGCGTACACACGCGCTGGGGTCTAAGAACCTCAGCAGGGGACACTGATGCACACAGCACGCCCAAAGAGGCAGCCTGTGGCAACTGTTTGCTGGGTCTTCTGTATGCTACGGATCTCAAGTTCTTCATGCCTTTTGCCTTCCTGCACGGCCCTTCATTATTAATTTATTTGATCGTGTGTCGTATTTTAATGTCATCTACAAATATGACTCCCCTGCAACCCAGTCCTGTCATGCAGCCGCTGACATAGATGAAGAACATCAGGTCTCCAAGATACCTCACTGGCAACTAGCTCTTATACCGATTTCGCACTGCCTAGGCACACCGAGTGTATTCGGTCGATCTTGAAGTCCTCTGTTCATTTCGGTAGGCTTTCCTGCGTCTCAAATACTCTAGGCTTGTAAAGTAAGCGACGATGTGGAACACGAGTGAAAAGTTTTTTGCAATTGATGAAAAAACGCCGGCTATGTGTCCTCTAACTCTTGGTATCGATTTTGCACTGAATGGAATGCACTGACTTCGTCAAAAACCGTGTTGAACACCTTTGAGCGTGTCGTTCACTTCAAGGAAATTCATGGTATATTCTCTGCTGATTGGTTCCACAACTTTGAGACGAATGCATATTAGGTTCACCTGCCTACAGCTGATGGCCATCGTTCTGTAACCACAATTTTCGAATGGAATATATTTAAGTCACATCCCAGTCGGCGGTAAGGATGCATCGGATGATGAGCGATTTAAAATACGTGAAATCGGTCTGGATAATTTGCAAACAATCGTCTTGAGTACTTTTGTCGATATTTGGTCTTTCCAAGGAGACGTCGGTTTTTTAGGCGCAAGAAGTCCTTTCCTCACTCGATCTTATGAGGAGTCATGGCTTGTTATGACTGTTACATTACGTTCGTTTCTTTGCAACCATTCACTCTTGTTTTATGAGTTGAAATAATTCACTTGCAGTTTTGTCTTGCATTTTGCCTTGAGTCTAAGTTGTTGCGCAAGATAAGCGTAATTCTTCGGGGGGGTGGGCATGGTACCCAGTTGTGTTTGGCCCTTAAATTCGTCTCTTGCTATCAAGTTAACAAAGGCTTTTTACTTCTCTATGATCGTGCTCATATATGACATTATTATGCACTTTGTGGTCTCAGATCTGACCCACTTTGGGAGGTAACGTACACGTCGACAACTCGGTCATTTCGTTTGTGTTTGTCCATCTTGCCCTTTCACTTACTGATCAGTAATTGGTCTGTCTGCACTTCGAATTCCAGTTTGCGCACATTTGCAGTGCAGCAGAACTTTCGATGTATTATCTGCCTCTCAATTGTCCAATGTAAGCTGACTCCTGCAATAGGCTCACATTTACTAGCAGGCGTACTGGAAATAAAATGTTTAGTGCTATAGAGAATTGCTGAGATAAGTAAGCAACGGGGTTGTGAACATGGGACCGGTCTTCACATATCTGGTTCTTCTTAATTACAGGCATCGGAAGATAGCGCAACCTCTGCCCTTCCGGAAAGTTTTGTCTTATGTCTTCTCCTGCATTTACACAGTGCCCCTAAACGACACCACGCGGTAGATGCGCTGGAGCACCACGGGGACTAGATTGGGGTTCGGCAGGCGTTACTGGGAATCCGCACCCATACTAAATGTCAACTTTGTCGAACGTGTTTACAGCAACGGAATCTGCTGCGCGTTTTGTTGGACAGAGCTAAGAAAACAGACATTTTATGGACGCGAATTTCTTTGTATAGTGTAAGCTTACACATAGTTTGGAAATATTTTTAATAATAAATAGCATAGAAGCTTGAAAGCCTTATTAAATTATGCTTCGGGGAATTCCATAAGTTGAAAGTACCGTGTCACTGAAGGCTTCACTTGCCCTTGACATTCAAGCGCAGTGGTATCGTACTTGTCTTCTGGATACTTTCTTCCAGGAGAGCGGGCACTTGTGTAATCAATGAATCCACTTCGTATATAGTCCATCAATGGCTAGGCTGTACCGCCACAGATCCTCTTTTGATGGTTTTCGATGGGTAGAAGTGTCAGTTTGGGAAAAATATGGATAATAGAGTTTGAATATATGGTTTAAATACGAGACCTGTTTAGTGAAGTTAGCATAGGCCTAATCTTCACGGCTCATGGTGTATGACAAAATCGAACTTTGCATGTGGATCGGTAAGGATACCCTAGGGGTGTCCGATAGAAATGAAAGATGTAACAAGGGACTTGTCGAGAACTTTGTATCGACCAACACCAAACTAATTGACAGTTTGACCATCGATTGCGATGATGTCCACCATGTGCCGCACAGCAGCAGCAGCAGCAGCGGTGGGAGCAGGGACGTTGACTTGCGCAGGGGTTTATAGTGCCGGTAGACTTGCGCTGCATTTACCTACACAGTGGGAGTGCCATAAAGGCCACATTATGAAGGAGCCATTGCTGCCTGACTCTCATACCTCCAGTCCAGGATGAGGTCCATGTTATCCCGTCAGTTGGCAACCTTCCAGGCCACGGCTTTTAGCCCACCGTGATAGCTTCAAACGCGTCAGATTGTTTATAATGAGGAGAAAGTGCGCTGAGTCGTCAACCTCACTCTCCCTACCTATTCCCAAACCCCAGTCGCTGTCCGAGACGGTCAGCAGACTGGAGTGGGAAATGGGCGCGGTGGCTAGCATGGTCGACTGATGGTGTTAGTGGTGGTGGTGCGGTCTTCTTGACTCTGTCTTGACACCGGGTCCATATGGAGGAGGGGAGAGAGTGGAATAGATGCTGCACATGTCTACTACCACTTTAAACCAACTCACAGGCAAGTCACCGTACCTGCTCCCTGGCCCGACTGTGATCACACGGTGGACAGCGGCGGTAACAGTGGTCGAACTCTCATTGCAATTACCGATAAGGAGATCGACCAGCCAATAAGTCACCAGTTAGTGAGAAATTTTGATGTGCTAGTTTCTTATTATTTTTTAGCCCGGTTATATACCTGACTGTACTTTTCATGGAAACAGTCTCGTGGTCTAAACATACAAAAGACAACACCTTCAACGAATAGTTTAATTCAAAGGAAATATTTCCCTCAGACATACTGCGTTCATTACGACGAGTAAGCAAAGATACGATCGTTATGATATTGCACATGCAGGACATGCCTTAGTGATGACACTGACCAGGCTATTGTCTGATTGCAGTTTGAAGCATTTTGTCCCCGGTACGAAGCTGAAGTAGGCAAGAACGACAGGATTTATTGGTACCAAAAAATTTCGCGACTGCTCTTCAGCTGCTTCCTGTCGCTTCATAAGAGGGATAACGAGTGAGAACAATACAACAGATTTGAATTCATGCAGAAAATCGATGCAGAAACAGCAAGGTTAGGGTTTTGGGCAAAGTTGGCTAATTGATAAAGTTAGTAACACAAACGCTGTAGGGGAAGAAAGTGAAAAAAGGGGGAAACGTTAAAGTGCAAAAAATGAGAGGAGAGAGGGGGGAATCATGGAGCTAGAGGCTACCATGGTAATGTTAGGTTAACTACGTGCTCCAATTGTTTACAAAGATCTGGTTTCACTCTACAGCGTTCCCCTACAGCGTTTGTGTTACTAACTTTATCAATTAGCCAACTTTGCCCAAAACCCTAACCTTGCTGTTTCTGCATCGATTTTCTGCATGAATTCAAATCCGTTGTATTGTTCTCACTCGTTATCCCTCTTATCAAGCGACAGGAAGCAGCTGAAGAGCAGTCGCGAAAGTTTTTGGTACCAATAAATCCTGCCGTTCTTGCCTACTTCAGCTGATTGCAGTTTATTCACGTCACACCCGCTTCACCAAGCTTGCCGCTTTAGTTGACTGTCAGCCAATTCGATTTTATTCATCAATAACAGTGGAGTCGTTATCTTCAAATGAGGTCCCTATTCTAACTGCTGACTTCGGGGTATCCTGCTAGGCCCCACCCCTCCCCTGTCTTCTTCTATGGCTGCCAACCAAGTACTTTATATCATTTTAACCGGGGATTAGATAGACACAGTTAACGGCTTAAACCAGGCTGTCAGCCCATATCTCGCGCAGGATAAGTGCTGATCTCAGTCTCAAGGCAGAGTCCTATCACAAGTCACACTTATTTTATCCAGCGCTGACCACCGAACAAAACGCAGTCAGAAACTGAAGTTCCAATCTCGTCCACACACTAAAACATGGTCTAGTAATGAAGACTACAACTCAGTGGGTTGTGCAGGATGATTCTTACCGACTAGCTACAAGTGTAGCCAAAACACCTGCAGGCAAACACCTTTGAAGGTGTTGCTTTCTAATGCACGTTAGTACGGACAGAGGGATCAATTACTGTGAGAGATTTCAAAGCTGTTAAACTGAAATGAAAAAATAACGTAAAAGCATACGACGTCCAAAAGATCAACGGTCCATCAGACCTGCAAAGGAAATCATAGCGGGTCATAGAACTACGATAGCAGTGTCCCTGGAAGGACGTTAATATGGTTCTAAACTGAACAGTAGCCTGAAGAAAACGAATAAATTCGTGCTCCTTTTCCTGTAATAAGGCAGCATGGACGATTTGCAAACTCACAGAAAGTGACGTCATTTTCCGAATCAATCTGTTTTGGAAACAAAGTTTTGAGCGTGTGAGGAAGCATATAATGGTAGATTTTGAGGGTTAGCCACAGAAATGTGCTGTGTTCAGCGTGAATGATCAAATGTTGTAGGCGAGGAACACTCGCCCTTAGGTGACCTAGACGGCCGTGCAGTTATTGTTGTCGTTCGACCAGGAGTTGCTCCTGAAAACGGTCCGTCGTCTGTCGTAGAATTAGGATACTGCGGCATGACGCTCGTAATTCCAGTAACAGGCTCAACACAGACAGGGTACGTATAAGAAGTCGTTGGTTAAGGAATAAATATAATTCACGCCCGAAAAACAGGAGGGGAGAGAGCAAGAAAAAGATAGCGATGTATATAAAAGAGGATCAAAAATGGTAAAACGTCAATATGGTTGGCGAGGCTGGTTCAGAGAAATTCAACGCTGTCCTTCCGTTGGCAAAATATTGACTGAGGCACTTGTCTCTGCGTCCTCGCCTGCAAATGGGAAAGAGAAGATTTTACCTCACTAGTTCCTTTCTATTTTACCGCTTCCAAATCACACAAACCGCTATTACATACTCGCCCTCTTCAGGTGGAGCCCTGGCCGCAGTGCTCCTTGACGCTGCCGGCTCGATGATTTCCTCCCTAGACGGTGNTCCCAGTCGTGTGGGTGGTTCTGTTCGGCGAAGGCTCGTAATAGCTGGATCAAGGTCCTGTTAGTCCTCTCAACCTGTCCGTTTCCTTCAGGGTGGGCAGGTGTTGTGCGGGTTTTATATATGTCAAGTAAGTTACACACGTCTTGCAGTAATCTGCTATCGAAGTTAGTTCCGTAGTCCGAGTGGACAGACCACGGTGCTCCAAAACGGCACACCCATTCAGTGAAGATTGCAGTTGTCACTGATGCGGCGTCTTGTCGTAACAGTGGTACAGCTTCCGCCCATTTAGTAAAATAATCGACCATCACTAGTATAAATCTATGGCCGGACGTGGTGAATAATAGCGGACCTACTATGTTGAGTCCAAGTCGTTGGAATGGAAAGCTCGTGCGCATTGGTCGAAGTGGGCACGGCTTTGTTGTTGCGGTGATTTAAAAAGGCGAAAGTAGTGCAAGTATTACAAAAGGTGGCCACCAAAACCGTTGTCTTGTTGCGGCCTCAGTTTTATTCTGTCCTACATGCCCCAACTCGGTGTGGAGGTCGGAATGTACAGTTTGGACGAGGCTTGCGGGCACCACTACTCGTATTGCATCTCTTGTGGCATCTCTAAGGCATAAGATATCGTTATCAATGAACAGTTGGGACCATTGGTTACGAAGTAAGTAAGCTGATTCTGATGAGTCGCAAAGCTCAGCGTCATTAGGTCGGTGGTTTCCATGTAGTACGTGGTCATATATTACTGCTGTGTCTGGATCCGTGCCCTGTGCTATAGCCCAGCGGTATTGGGTTGGTTCATTGACGTAAACGGCGTTAAATTCACCCGACCTCGCGCAGGATGTATGGGGCGTCGCGAGAGGGTATCTGCGTTGGCATACTGCTTGCCGGGACGGTATACACAGGTAAAGTTATACTCCTGTAAAATGTCTTACCCCCTGGCCAATTGTCCTTCTGCGTCCTTGGTATTTTGTAACCACTGTAGGGCTTTATGATCAGAGCGTAGCACAAAGGCTTTACCTAGTAGGTAGGGACGGAACTGCTTTACAAACGTGATTATGGCACATAACTCTCGTCTGTATGCACAGTAATTCCTTTGTGGTTTCGATAGTGTTTTACTGACAAAGCAAATGGGGTTTTCCTGCCTTTTGTCATCCGTTTGGGACAGCACTCCACCAATTGCGAACACGCTGTCGTCAGTGTCGAGTATGAACGGTGACGCGTCATCGCTTAGGTTAGGACGTTTGAGTATGGGAGCCGTAGCAAGTCGGGCTTTGAGGTCATCAAACGCAGCCTGACACTCACTGGTCAATAGGAACTTCCGTTCTTTTTCGCTTAGTCTGTGTAGTGGTCGTGCTATGCCGGCAAAATCTGCTATAAAACGCCGATAAATGGAGGCTAGAACTATAAACCCTCTTACTTCTGTAGGCGTATTGGGTATCGGCCAGCAACGAATGGTTTCTGCTTTCTCCGAAGACACACAGATGCCTTGAGCGCTTACCTCGTGGCCCAAATAGGTTACGGCAGTACGGAGGAACTGGCACTGTTGAGGGTTCAGTCTTAACCCGGCCTCTTTTAAAGCCTCGAGAACTGCCCGTAAATCATCGTTATGCTGACTGGCGGTCCTGCCGAAAACAATTACGTCATCCAGATATATTAGGCATTGCTGTGGGTATAAATGAGCTAACACCACTTGCATAAGCCGCTAAAATGTGGCAGCAGCGTTACAAAGGCCGAACGGTATTGTCTCAAACTTAAACAGGCCTTGTGGCAAAATGAACGCCGTCTTGTGCCGATCCGCAGGTTCTACTTCTACTTGCCAGTAACCTGACTTGAGGTCCAGCGTAGAGAGCCACTTAGCCCCCGCCAAGGCGTCTAGGGTACCTTCGATGCGCGGTAACGGGAACAAATCACGCGTGGTGACAGCGTTAAGACGTCTATAGTCGATACAAAAACGAAGCTTGCCGTCTTTTTTCGGGACTAGTGATACCGGTGACGCCCATGGTGAGCGTGACGGACGTATCACACCCGTGGCGAGCGTACTGTCTAA
>CACRXP010001549.1:28874-44066 GCA_902702965.1 Spirometra erinaceieuropaei | reverse complement strand
TCAAAAGCGTATTATTCATACTGTCAGTAGCTGCAGTGGACGAATTCAACCACATGTTCCGCAGTCGAACAGTAAAAGTGGCCGTTGCGCTGAGGCCGGGTGCAACGCCAGTTGTCTCCTGATTACAACAGACAACTGTGACGTCCTCACTTTGTCCAATGTCATCCCATGAGGGATAAGCTGACCGAGAAACGTTCAGTTGAAAGAAGGAGCTCTACAAAACGAATGCGGAAATTAGGAGAAGAAAGGTGTAATTGTGTCCTGGCGTAAAACCTATCGCAGAAAGATGTACCAACTTAGAAACAACCTCATCCATCACGTTCTTGTTAATGCAATAAAGCACTTGGGTAAAACTCTAATAGTTCTAGGTAAATCATACTGGAATGCTTAAGCGCAAATTGACGTCCTTATGTTGGAAATGAGTTCACCGGCCGTGCTGCGGGACGTGCTCGTCCCTTTGGGCCTCACGGTCAGTCGCATGGTGATAGCGAATATGTGCTGAAAGAGTCCTGGCAAAGACAAGGAAAATCAGGATGGCCATTTCCGGCTTACTGGCCGCCAGCAGTCAGCCTTATCCGAACCCAGGTTTTGGGACACCTGAGCCTCAAAGCCGAGTTCTTTGGTCATCGACCGGTATTAAGTCTGGCGTCTCAAATAAACTGAACTCAAGCGAAGATGCGAGTTCCAGGAACTAGTTGATCAGAAGAAGAAGAAGCGATCGCTGGAACAATGGCTTTATTCGCCTGACGTTTCAGATTCTCTCTTGAATCCATCATCAGAGACAGTTGCAGAAACTACCCTTTTCTGCGACTGTCTCTGATGATGGATTCAAGAGAGAATCCGAAACGTCAGGCGAATAAAGCCATTGTTCCAGCGATCGCTTCTTCTTCTGATCACACTGAACTCAACTGATTTTGGGATTGCGTTCGCCGCTCAGGTTGGACTTAATAACGCGCAATTGCCAGCTGCGACGAAACATGTGTCCCGACTTAGCAATAAAGGAAAATTTCATAGTACCGCCGATGAATTCGTCAATAATGATTATCAGAAATCTGAACCTTGTCATTGGGACAGAGCAATTACTGACCTTCATCACCGTACTCCTTCTTACAGCCTCGTTCCTTTGATTTTAAAGCAAAACTTTCCCATTTCAATCAGAACAACCGGCCCTATGGCTTAAACAGAACAATATGCAAACTCACTGGAAAGTCTTGTGTAAGGGTGTAGTGAAGTCGCAAAGGGGCAACACTTCAGTTGGCTCAGGAAAACCTGTTCCAAGCCAACAAATTAGATTGTCGGACGCCCTGTTAAGCAACCAGATAAAGTTGCAGAACCAAATTGAGATTTTTGTCTAAAACCGCGCTACTACACGTGAATGCGTAACCACGGAGTACAGAAAGGATAAGTAAAGCCGTCGGAAGGGATCAAGGGCTTATTAAAGAACTTAAGACCGATTAAGAAGCTTAAAAGGCAAGTCAAAACAGATGAAGCAATTACGAGACTGCCCATCAGTCCCTCTTTGCCCAGTACGTTCTGGGCTGCACTCATGGCAGCACAGAAATCGTCTCCTCCCTTCCTGTCTCACGGCGAAAATACTCATAGGATATTTTGTGCAAATATTTCTTGAAAATCACCGAAGTGACCAAAGTTTCGGAGCGTTATGCCGAAAACATTATTATCATGCTCTGAAGACAACGGGTGGTCAAGTTTATATCTGTCTTAATTAGGCGGCAGAGTAAGGGTTTATTTATGCTTGGGAGTGTGGTTAGCACTAAGCATGGAGTTTAAGCTGTGAACTAAGTTTGCTCTTAAGGCTGGGGTAGGGCTGTCGTCATTTTACGTTTCCAAGGACGTGTTTTCGCGATTTTATTTGCCCCCAAGACTAAAGACCTGAGTGAATGGGCTGAAGACAAATTTGAGTAAGCAGGTAGACAACAGCGGAATCCTCGAAGTTCAGTGTTACTTATCCTCCTGACCACACCCCTGAAACAGAATATCCTCATGTTCATAAACTGAGGCTAAATGAGTTTGTATATTTCTGTGAGAGTTAAATCAGTGCCGGGTATATCTGCTGCACTGTCCCAGTCATCTCCTATGATTACGACAAGTGGCGAGGGTCAACTTTTAGTGTCTCCTTGGCAAGTAGCCTGCTGGCTGTTCAAGTGACACTAGATGCTCCGCGGGAAGGAATCTCCTATGGTCATCATAGTTTTCGTTCCCCTCCTCTCCAACTGACAGACCAGGACAACGTGAAGGGCAAGCTACGCGAAGAATTGCGTATGCCTTTGTAGTTTGATTGTGATGAGAAGAGACAATAACTTTTTTGTATTGTCCACAAAGAAGTCCGGGTGCTGTCTACACAAGGATCCATGGACTTTCAAATTAGAAGGATGGATACTGTCGCGTCCTCCTCCTCCTCCAGGCTGAAGCCCAGCCCAATATTTCTGACTCTGCTTTTATTTGTACTTCCTTACTTTGAGGACACCGAATGCGGGATTGGATTTGCAGTGTCATATCCGAGACGATGGGACGACGATCGGTTCAACATCCAGCACACCGATTCATCTTTCGCACGAGCACATCATGGTAGTTTTGCTTCGTGACCAGGACGTAGTCCAGCAGTTGCTATTGATGAGTGCATCCATGTTGTCTCTTCCCAGTCTTGGACGCAAAAGGGGTATCAATGAGGAGGGAGTTCTGTTCTGTACACGTCTGCAGCAGGAGGCCGTCGCCGTCCCGGTTTCGGCTAAGTGACAAACTAGTACTCCCTTCCAAGTAGCTTGTACCGTGCCTATGCGGACATTAGTTATCGAAAGTAATCGGTTCGTACGCAATTCATCCCAGTCGCGAAGAGAATGCGCAGATCTGTGGGCTGTTTATTTGCCTGTTGTGTGCGGAAATTAATTATTTCCTTTTATATACCCTAGCACACAATCGGTGTTGTTCTGTCCGGACGGTCTGTCTGTTACTGTCCTTAGATGGGAGGCATACGTCTGTTTGACGTGAATTTCCATTTGAAAGTGTAAAAAAACAATCCCGATTGGGCATAACGACAGGTTATGGTTTGTTGGCAAAGGCGCACATGGGAAGTTGTCATGACGGCGAAAATTAATTGACGATAGGCGTTGTTACTTCTTTGTTTAAAGTAGGGAAGGTTTGTACCCTTTTATTGACGCAAGCATAAGGTGAAAATCCAGTGTCGAAACTTACCGTAAGTTGGATAAGACTGGGAGCAACAAGCCAGTATACATCTGAAAACAAAAAAACATGTTCGATGCTGACAACTATATGTCATAATGTGGTGTTGGCGAGTGCATAACCTGCCCTTATAAGCGAGCAATGCAAGAATATATCCAAAACGCGTGTACTGCTTTCTCCTTTAACAACTTTAAACAAATACGGCTTGTTAGGATGGCCTTATCCTCATGAGTGAAAAAAGTGGTCAGTTTTTTTCAGAGAGCTAAGGTTGGCACTCCTGCCTAAATGCACGCCTAAAATTTTCTCGGATGTTTAAGCTGAGAGAATGCTGCTCGTCTTCACAGTGATTAAGTGAGGTGGGGTGCGCAGTGCGGTAAGCAATGAGGGCCAAAGGCGCCTGTTTAATGGGTACTCACAAATTTTGAAGGTATATAAATCTGACCGACAATCTGTATGGCGATGCTGATCGAGAGCAAACAATGGAAATTCTGCCGACAGACGCGCACAGGCGAGTTCCAGGAAGAAGTTCAGATGGAGAAGAAGAAGAAGAAGAAGAAGAAGAAGAAGAAGAAGAAGAAGAAGAAGTGATCTCTGGAACAAGAAGTTTATTGGCCTGACGTCTCGAAGTCTCACTCGAACCCATCATCAGAGACGGCTGCAGATAAAGATAGTGGAGGCACTAAGACTGTAGTATTTGTAGTACGTAGCTGCCGTGGGGGTCACATGTGTATTATAACTAACAGTTCTCGTGATCACTGCTGAGAGTCATTAGCAAGGCGATGATGGCTCGTCAACCCGCGTCCGAATCGTTAATTGCCGCAACAGTAACACCCGATCGGTCAAAAACGCGGTTGCGTAAGGGCGCTATACCGGCGCGTTGAGACGCATTGCAGTGAAACGGAAGACGGGGTTGCTGAATTGCAATATCTTCGACGGGTACTGAGAGCCACTGGCTACCCACGCAACCTTGTAAACCAATGCCCAACGCAAACCAACCAAACCCAACCGGCCCTAGATTTTGGCGAACGCTTTCGTAGGTGAGGAACGTCTCGGAAGCAGTCAGCGCCTTCTCACTCCACTTGGAGTTAGGGTTGCACACAGGCCAGATGCAACCATGAAGCTCAAAGTTATGAGGCCGAAAGACCCGCTTTCACTGCAGGAAACGTCTGTAGTCGTTTACCAGATCTGGTCCAGTTGCGGACAGAACAAATACGTCAGAGAAACTGGGAAATTACTCCGGACGCGCATGGCCGAGCACGCAACGACGGTGAGAAGGAAAGACGTTAGTTCTCAGGTGGCGGCTCATTCAGCGGGACCCGGCCATATTTTCAAGTTTCAAAGGGCCGAAATCCTCGCTAGAGCTGACAGCCACGTGGGCCGCGAGCTGGTCGAATCATAGTTCTCAGGCCCGCAATCCATCAACAAGCGCAATGACCTCCCGGTACCACACTCCCTGAGCAAGGGAATCGGTCACGAGGGGAAGGCGTGGGGGCGGGCGCGAGGCGCGGGCTAGAGGCGCGGACGCTCAACTATCCTGGTGACAGAGGGCCAAATTGCCGAGTCATCACTATGTCAACATCCAACGCGGATGATGAAATTGAGACAAACAAGGACTCGGACGCGGGCTGGCGAGCCATCGTCGCCTTAATTACGATCCCCAGAGGTGATTACGAGAACTTTTAATTAGAGTACGCATGTGATCCCACGGCAGCTACGTCCTATAAATACTGCAGTCTTAGTGCCTCCACTACCTTTATCTGCAACCGTCTCTGATGACGGGCTTGAGTGAGACTCCGAAACTTCAGGCCAATAAACCGACAAGGCAACGGGCTCGTGGCCCGGTGAGTAGAGGCGTTGACTTCTAAACCAACAGGTCGCGAGTTCGAGGCTCGGGTGTTCCACACTTCGGGCTTGGGTATGGCTGGCTGACGACGGCTAATAAGCCAGAAATGGCCATTCCAGTCTCCCTTGTCTTTGTCGGTAATACTATTCTGCCTAAACTTCTTGTTCTAATGATCACATCTCCTTCTGAAGTGGAAACTCGGCCCATCACCAGACACATGTCGCGCTGATAGTACAGGCAAGAGTGATTGGCGAGGACAACGACAGTCCTCTCCTGTTATGCATATTACCTATTGGTTATTGAGCGAGGCGGCGGACAAGTCCGCGCGTTCTTCGAGTCTGGGTTGAGACACGGGTTCTTTCTACACAGATAAAATAAAGGCCGACCCCAAAAAAGGGTTATTCCGCAGAGAAGAACGTTTACCTTTTGCCTAATCGCCGGAACGGAATGTCACGCATCCGTTTGGCAAGGGCCCTCTTTAAATTCTAGCTATTCTTCTGTTGATGCAGCAATTAATAAACAAAATCTTAACGCATTAAGTGTGCGTACTACATCTAACGATGACTCCTTTAGTACTGTTCAGTTATTTGCGGTAGGAAATTTGTCGAGTAAATGGAATAATTAAACCAGCCCGATAGGTAGAAGTGTCACGTATTTTCAGCGAGAATTAATATATGAAACTTACGCACTTAGAAAACAGGCTATGGAAATGTCATATAAAGCTGGCCTATCGAGTCATACACAGGGAATATAGATTATTCAAATGGTTGACCGATCAGCCCTGACAGCCAGAAGATAAACACCCAAAACAGAGTCGGGTAGCTGACGGTTCGCCTTCGCTCCATGACATCGTCGCGTGGCAGGATAAGTTCCCTATTTCTGTTTGCTATTATGACAAGCGATTCCGTTTATTATTACTTCCCAGACTAAGTGGAAAGTCTAAATTCCGGTAAAAAAGGATCTGCAACTCATTCTGCTATGATTTACCCGTTGTCGACTGTGTAAAATTGCTCATACAAGAAGTTCCTGCGCTCGCAGACAAATTTGAAGTGGGCTGCGACAAGGTGGCTCCGCACTTCAGGAAAAGGCCCGCAAATTTGAAATTGGCATGTAGTGTTATCTGCAACGAAAAGGGTGCTTTAGGAATTCAGTGCGCTGTTCTGTAATTCTTTTACAACATAATAGGTAGAATTTATCCTTCCTCATTGTGACAATTTATGCAAATTGGAGCGCAACAAGCAAGCAGGCTTTTATAGATCAAAATATTAATCAACATACTACTTGGGCTGCATAATTTATTTACCTATGAAGCTCTTATCCCAAAAGCTGGGTAGTTAGAATTGCTATATAAAAGGTAAGACGACATACATGTCCCTTCTCACATACGTCTTCTTCTTTTATTATGAAATACCAGAAACTCACATCACCGTTATCACCAGAAAAGTTTGCTTCCTCTGGAGGTATGTAACACTGGTAATCAACTGAAACTCTACTTCTTTAGAAACAGTAAGATGCGTCTTTAGCCGATATCTTTGTCAAAAGTACTTGGTATCAGAAATGCATGCACAGGCCGGAAATTGAGGAAGGATATAATACGATCTATGTGCAGAACGTTCAGAAAGAAGCCCAGTGTGTGTTAAAAAGGTTGTAAATTGTGAATTCAACATTGAAATTAAAAGCTGCTAAGGATGAACTATGGGTACACGTATTGTGTTATTAAATTCACTTAGCTAATTCAGATTTTTTCATTGATTTAAGCAGATAAAGACGTCATTAAACCGTGGCTCTACAAAGTACTATAGGCTCTTAAGGTTTTGGGTTTCCACGTAAGACAACGGTCCGCATAGTTTAGTCCATTTGGAAAAAAAATTGGAAGAGAAGTTAAAACGAGCAATCAAACATTGGTCATGGAGTAACAAGACATTTTCGCGACAGGGTTGGTCAGGCCAAAATAACAGTCGTCAAAAGGATCACTACTGATTTCCCTAATGTCCTGTGGTAAGTGTCAATCTTCAAATTGCCAACGCGACTCTAGTCCAACTTTAATAACTTGGGAAAGATTAAATGTGTTAAAAGGTTAGTTAACAGTTAGCAGGCTTACCAGAGGCATCGGAGGCTATGTCGTGTTGCAAATGTTAAATCGAAATAATTGCATCTTATTTTATAACGATAGCATAAGCAGATATCGGACTGTAAAGATTTCAAAACTTCACTAAGATTTTAAAAGCAGGGAGTTGGCTGCGGGCCTCAGATAAATCCACACTAAAGAGAACATGAGAAAAAGATTGTGGGACGAAGTATAATGAAAGATTTATAAGATGCCAACAAAGATGGGGTATTACAGGATTTTTAAATGTAAAAAACTTCAAAAACATCAAAACGTGACATGTTAACATACGCTAAATGAATCGGAAGCCACGACGCCACCATTCGGGAAAATTTGTAAAGATAGATTTCTGGCAGATATCTCTGTCTTGGTTCCTAGAAAGCACAAAAAGAGCACAAAGGGGTGTGCAGTTAAATAAATGTGTATTATAAAAGGTTTTTATGGAATTTAGCAAAATGACCGGTGATTAGATAGTACACATAAGCAGATTAAAAACTGCAATTTTTATTAGTCCAACGGCACTCAGATTCTACGGGTTGTTTTAGTTATAACTGTTTGCAATTAAAGAGATGACTTCACCGTGTCGCCAAAAACTTCACAGAAAAACTATAAAAATAACCGTGCTGATCTTAGCCAACAAAGTACTTGCGCAATAATTCAAATGGTAAGAGGTGTAGACTTAAATCGACCCAATGATCTTGAGAATTCGGGTTCAAGCAGTCTTTAGCATGCCAAAGTCTGACATTAGAGATTCATTAACTAGTGACAACTGATGGAACAAAAACGGCCATTGTAATATACCTAGATTTTTCCATGACATTTTCGCATTAATCTATCAAACGGGCCGTCAAAAAAACTCATTTTTGGGCTTCATCAAATCTGTAGAAGACATGGCATAATTCTGTTGCTATGGCAGAACTACATTTTCTGGGGTTCTTTTCTGAGGATTTATCAGTGCAACGACCAAGTAGACTAGAAAGATATGCCTTAAATCACATAATCCCTAAAATATATCTGACACTTTACGCAGAGTTTGATACATGGTTACGCATATAGAATTAAATGTTAGCTTAGAACATGACTCAGTAAATATGGCATATTTTTATATGAAGAACACGGAAAACTTAACAAACCTGAATGAGGTTAACTATTCAAGTGGTGCGAGCTATTCAAGATAACTGCAGGGGCGACGCCCAAAATCCTGGAGTAGTCACTTTTATTCAACTTAAATATGTCAGGGAGTGGCGTTTGGGCTCTGTAAGCCTCGTACCATATAAAAACGAACTAATTACAAAAGGATAGACAAACTTAGCAGTTCCTATACAAGAGAGATTGAGATTTTTTAAAACATTGCCGCTTGTAAACAAAACTGAATTTGGTGCAACTTCCTTCCAATACATGGAAGTTTTGCGAAACAATGTAAGGGTTAGGGCTTTAGGCGATGGCAGCAATATTCGTCTGCATAGTTACACTCTTCGTGAGATCGCTGAAGTAATTCAGAATAAAGGTTCATGCCAGAAATTGGACAGAGTTGAGGTGGGACATGGGTTATGATTGAAAGATCGTGCAAACGTGTTATGTAAGAAATAATTCAGCTGTGATTACTGTTCGTGTGAATAAATAAACGGTAATAAATGGCCAGTTGACTTGAAGAGACGCCTTAAATCATCGTTTTTCTTTTTTTCTGCGTAGATATTAACTTGCAAATACAGTTAGTGAGCGACCTCAAAATGTTAACCAAAAATACTAGAAAGCGCTTTCCGTTTAAAAAGATTACTTGAGTGGGGTAACTGCATTATCCTAAGTAGCTTCAGATTCGTCAGGATTTTGGGTCTTAAATGTATGCTATTTCGGTGGTCCGAAAAATGTGTATTCGACAAAAAGTGACTGTTTTAACACGATTCAATTTTCGAATTAGTTTTTGGTCTTCCTATCAATCTAAATGCCACTAGTGCACAAGTGAAATAATTTGCGCATGTTTTGTATAAAATATATTTGAATTTCCCAGCGTATTAAAATTCAACTTGAAGGATTCATTCTACTTAACTGGTCACTTTTTACAAGTGTGATAACTGCAGACGGACAAGAAAAAGTGCATGAAAGAGCTAACAGCCTGATGTCAGAAATACTTTCGGATGACGCTATATGAATTTCAATGCAAGAGTCCCACTTAGGTATTCCTCACTAACTGAAAACGCACTTCAGAATTTCGGTTAACATCTCAAGAAATTGATAGGTGACTGTAGGCAATAAGGGTACACTCTATCTCACTTAGTGCGCACAGGCTATCCGATTCAGTGTTTGAATTCAAAGGTATATAAAAGAAAATATGTTTATGTCGTTTTCTGAGACACAAAATCTAGTAGTCACGCCGTGACATGTGTGCCCCAGAGTGCTTATGCCGTCTTTTTACTGCCTCATAACAACGGCGGTCCGCACTGCCCGAAACCCGTCTAATGTGATGTTATCAATGATTGTCAGCTGCATAAACTGTCAGAAAGGATCCCATATGCAAAATTCGTACCTCTGTATACATAAAAATTCCAAAAGGTTTTCTGCTTATCCTCCGTCTTCTCTGACGTACGCATTACAAACCAAAGCATTACAATCCATACGAGCGCGTGTCCTAACTTAAAAAAACGTTTCAGCATTCATATCTCCTTGAAATGCCCCTCATAGTTACCGCTTATCCTTTATTTTTTGGGTTTTGCCGATATTGTTGCCTTTATTGTAAGTGTGAACGGCAACGGAGCAGTTACTGGCTGCTGAGTCGAGAACTGCTAAGGGTGCTTGCACTTTCAAATGTACTTTGGTGTTCGATTTCCGTTTCTCGCATCTTGTGACTATCAAGAAGGAAAATAACGAGGGTCTCTTTATTTGGTATTATAAATGCTCATAAAAAAATATTCCTAAGTCGCTGGAGGATACGATCTGGGCTAGATGCTTCTGCTAGTTCTGGCAAAAATTCAACTGGAACTGCTAGCGTAAGCCACGGCAGTGATAACAGAGCATTCTGGCCGTAAATTGCTAAGTCGTAGGTACATCTTGGAGAGCAATAATTTTAAACGCCATATAAAATCAATTGTCCACCTAGTTCTGTTTTTCATAGCAGAGACCACCACACTACTCAGCTTTAACTAACCAAATTTGTTCAAAACTTATCATTTTTTCTCAAAACGTTTAAATGACAGAACATAGCCCAAAATCTGGATTCACAAAAAGCGAGGCGCACCTCGACTTTAAGCCTATGACATGTTCCGTTATTTCCTATTAAGATCATGACCACTATACTTTGGGTTCTGAGTTAGCCAGAAGACCTCAAACACGCATGCGCAAAAATATATTGGATGGTAAGTTGGACTTTTATCTTAGGTCTATATTCTTTTTGCTGTTTCATAATTTTTCTGCGATTGTTCAATCTGTAACAATTCGTAAAGTGCTGCGCACAACAAAGTAGAATGGAGATGAATTACGATGTACGGTACAATTGGTCTCCATAAAATTGCAACCTTGCGTAGCTGATGAATAAAGCTGAACAGAACGCTACTGCCGTAAAACAGAAAATGCGTCTACGGAAAATAAGTCAAACTTGCCGAGTGATGAGCTTGACATGTACTGCGAACCGACAATTGAGGCGGCCTGACATTGGAGTGAGGCAGGACCACTAAGTGAGTTCAGGACAACCGTGGTCTATGTACGGCAATAAAAGGACAACTACTGGGGAACCTGATCATTCTGCCTTCCGGGTGGCACAGAAAGAGGGTTTTGTGCAAATGAAACTGCAAGCTATAAGAAGCATGAAATTAGCAAGGTAGTACCACCGACGATATCTGAAGTACTGCAGTCCACCATTACTGGTGAGAGTTCAATAGGTTCACTTGAAAATTAGGAAACGGTCAGATTACCTGAAACGAATGGGAAGCACCTGTGTCGTTGTTCCGCCCGTCGATGCAATTGAAATTGCTCGCGGACACAAATTAACAACCGGTGCGATGTTGCACTTAACCGTACTGCGGGAATAGTTAAATCCAAATTAAAGATTAAGTACTAGATGGGCGACTGATATTTTGTCTGATCTTCTAGAGAATAACAATTAAACTGTCGCTCCTTTCCGGGAATCGTACAGCTAAATCCAAAAAATTAAAATTAAAATGATTACGTAAACTGTATGGTTCCGTTTGTTTCGAGAGACTGCAAAGCGTAAACAGAAAAAAAACCGTCCGAAACTTGTGTTGGCCACTGAGGATCCAAAAGGCTGCATGTGACTCCTGGCAACAGACATTTTCTATTTGAAAATTAATTACGTGTTGTCGTGTTAACTGGCTGCGATGCGAAGGAGAATTGTATTGTAGGGTTGTTTATCGAAGTAGACGTTGTAATCTCCTCCTTAACGTCGGTAAGGTAAATGCTGAATGTCGTAGGTGTTGCTGGATGACAGAAAAATAACAGAGAAAATCCTAACAACAAGGTGAGGCCCAGCATGCTCTAGTGCGGCTGAAGAACCGGCAGCGAGTAGACCTTGAGATTTAGCTCAGACCCAGTGAAATCAAAGTCTGGGTCAAGAATATGTAAACATTCGAAACCCGCAAACATGCAAAAACTAAATTTTGGAAGAGAAAATATTTTCGCTCAATACCGAAGTTAAATAATGTCACGCTTATCAGTTATATAACTGGAGGGAGAACGACGACGGCGCTGATAGCAAATGACAATAAAGAATCCTGCCAGCACGAGTCCCGCCGAGCCCCCCTAAAAGCTCGCAGGGCTTCAGGTGCCGATAAGGAGCATTACATGTGCTGAATGTGGGGCCTTGACTAGGTTTTCGACGCCGCAACCTCCTTTTGTCCTCTCGCACGAAAAAATGCTCAGCGGGTCGCCGCCTTTCCATCTTACCCCGCTCCCATCTGAAGATAATGACTATTCTGTGTTCATTATAATGTCGTACACATGGTGCAGCGCATCCGGGCATTCCCTTAAGTGACCCAAACGTATGCAGGAGGGGAGGCATGAGTAGGCATGCCACATACCAGTCCCCTTTAGACCCCACGAACCCGGGGGTCCACGAGCTGACAGGGAATTTATAACCCGAACGTCATCAAGCCCGATAAGGCCGCGTCTCCGTAAGTTAGACTGAAACCAAATAGGATGAGCATGACCATGCGCCAGCCCCAGAGGTCGTTTATATTTTAATTTTAACACTGAGTCACGCAGAGTCCGCAGCATAGATCCTGTAATCGGTCGTAGATAATTCGGACCCTCATCCCACTCAAAAATACCACGACCCATATTAAAGTTCACAAACTACCTGCGATGAATGTGCAACACCACCATCTGGCTCTCATGGGCGAAGCGAGTCTGCACATTTATTTATGTAAATGTGCTGAAGCTATCTATTATAACTAGGCAAAAATATTGCAACCGAACAGAGGCAAACTCTCTGTTCGATCGAACAGGTTACTTTCGAAGTTTGAACTATCAATTATAAACCAGTAACAACGGTATCACCCTTCTCAATACCGCATGGCAAAAAAATCGTCCTGCACTGGATCTCCAGCTCAACCGAAAACCTCTCCATGGAAGTCAATATAATTTCCGAAGGAACCACGGAACAATAGACAAGATTTCGTCTGTCCACCAGCCATAGCCCCAGAGTATCAGAGTCAGCCGGATCCATCGTCATGACGAACTCCCAAATCCACCACTTCCCACGCAGATCACCAATATCATAGTAAATGTAAATGTCACAAACACGCAAAAATACTATGAAAAATTAAAGAAGAACAGACAACATTAAACAGTCTTACCATACCTGCTAACACAGTTTTTCAGACTATGCAAGAATCAAACTCACCTAGTGCATCTACATGACCTCTCTACTCAACAAACCGTATATCATTCACGCGACAAGCAATCCACGAATTTGTCACCTCTGGTTTGGCGGCGGAAAGTCGCTTGTAAAGACATCTACATAGTTTTTTTATTTGGAAGCATTTGATTCGGTTTAGTCTGGTCAGAAAATTGCGGACAATTACAGTTGTGGAACACGTAGACGGAATGATCAGTCTTGCCAGTCGTCGGCCAATTCTTATCATCGGATGTTGACAGGCATTTATGGTCTATTGCTGAGTACGAATGGTAAAAGAGAAAGGCCGCTGCAGGAAAAAACATTCCCGCAACGACCTAGTCTATTCCTAATTACAAAAAATACGACGCTATTTAATATATTGCGGTGAAAAAACAGGCGTAATTTGGAAGAATGCCAGCAAAGAGATATCTCGGGCGTTCTCAGAACTGACGGTCAAATAGGAATGGTTTCTTCTTAGAGAGGCCTTAAGGATATGCTCGAGGACGGCTGGACGGATCTAAACTTCATTCAGATTCACACGAGAAGATATTATATTAATGAATTAACGCCATGCTAAAACAACTGCGACTGCGTCGGAGCGGTCATCTCGTCAGAATGGGTGGCGAGCGGGTACCCAAAGGACTCTTCTATGAAGACGTCGCCACGGGTTTCCTCCGCCAAGGAGACCAAATCCGGCGATACAAGGATAATCTGAAATCCTCCCTGGAGCGTCTGGTAATCAATCCAACCAAGTGGAAAGATCTCGTTCGAGACCGACCGACCTGGAAGAGGTCAATGAAGACAGGCGCTGCGATCTACGTAGCCAACCGCACTGTCACCGCGAAAGCAAACGCCAAGCACGCAAATTTCAGCTGCGCAATAACATCGGCCAACCGCCCCCCAAGTGTCCACGGTGTTAGCGGATATTCTGGGCGCCAAATTCACTTGTTGGAAACCCTCGGACCAAAAGCATCACTCTTACTACGCCAACTGTCGTCCCTCCGTCCACGCCTCCCACACCGACACCTTATACTCACCGACCTTCGGAACCACTACTGCTCTCCTCCTACCTTGCCCTACTGCCTCAACGTCTATTGCTGTGGCGTTTGCTACGCACTTCAAAATGACACACAAGTCTGACACATCAAAAACACCAACACCATAACCGACGACACCAGAAATGGGGACCTGGTATACACCTGTCCTCACTGCGGCCTCACCTTCACCCCACACATCGGTTACTAGAGAATCCATCGCACAGAGTCTGGCGAACCAGTGTCTGGAACACCAATCTATACGATATACCAATCTATCGTATCCGCGTGCATTGCCCTCACACATTTATGCACCGCATGGGGCCTATTTGGCTGCATACGCATCCATGGACACCCGCAGTAGACAACCGCCAGCTGTGCCACACCATTATATCCTCCCTTAACAGCATCTCATCGCCAATTGACATCACCCACCACAAGCGCCCAAATGCCACCTCCTGCGCAAGTGGGAAATGTGCGCCTTGACTTCGTGTCCATGCGGCTCCCCAGTTGCATGATTTGCTCGAGTCTGAGGCTATCACGGCACACCAACTGCCGTGGCTTGGAACGCTGCTGACTGACTCTCCAACTCGGTCCACGCAGACCAACCAGTTATGTGTATGTATATGGGGTGGCAAACTTGTGGACTGAGAGCCAAATTGAAACAGCACCTGCTCTCACGCTCTGAAATCTGTCCTGCCACCGGGCCCAGGCGGGGAGGAGAGGGTGCGGTGGATGCCCGCAAGTCCATTATCACTATAAACTAACTCATGCGCAAGTCATCGTGCCTGCCTTAAGCTCGCTATGGAGCACACTGTCGACATCGTCGAATGCAATGTTCGAACTGTCGTTAATGAATAACTGAATCAAGCACGACATGCTAATCGGAACTGTCGAATATCTGCCATCCGACGCCATAACTAACTGCAAATTAAAGTATTTTTGAAGGAGTGAATCAATGCAAATCAGTTCAGTTCAGTTCAGTTTAATGAGGGAAATAGGCGTAAGCCTTTGAGTACCCTAGTTGCAACGTAAAAAATGTGTGGTGTACAGATAGATGTTCTGGGCTGAAATAGTTCGAACACGCCCATAATGGTGGGACAAAATGAGAAGGAGTTACAGGGGGTGAGCTCGACTTCTCATCGCTCTTGGTCATTTCGGAACA
>CACRXP010001546.1:38572-54550 GCA_902702965.1 Spirometra erinaceieuropaei | reverse complement strand
CATTTTGGAAGAGCATTTTCTTCTGCGATGAGGTTCTATTTTTAGACAGGCCTACGAAGTAGCTCCGAACCGTCATATGTGGAAAGAACTTCCCAAGAGAACATACTACACCGAAGGCAACATTCAAGAACTGTCGGCGGATGATGGTTTGGATGGCGATTAAATTCGGTGAGCGGCCTGTCTGGCGGTCGACATCCGACACCATCAACAGCAAGGTGTTCATTGCAATTGTCAAGGATGCTTTCGGCTACAACGGCATAAGTCGGCGCCGAATGGATACTGTAATTTTGCAGGACAATGCACCTGTCCACCGCTCTAAAGAGGTACGAATTTGATGCCGCTTGCAAACATAATCTAACATTTTAGACAACAACCACGCTCTCCGCAATTAGCCTCCAATCCATTTTCATCCCGGCCAACAGTCCCGATCTTAATCCAATCGAAAATCTTTTTGGAATAGTCAAAAGAAATTGGCACAAAGCTAAGAAGACTCTTTCAATGCAGGAAAAATTGGATTTCATACTCAATAATTACATTTTACAATCCACCATAGATAACCTTGTCATGTCTATGTCGGACAGACTTTCTGCTGTTATTAATTCGAATGGACAATCTACAAAGTACTAATTTTTTGTATCTGTTTCTGTCCTTAATTATATTTGACCTTTTATGCGCCCTCCTCCTTTATACGTCCTCATACCAAGCCTTTATTAACTTGATTGTAATATAGGCGTTTCTCAAAAATGTGACTTTTGTCGAAAATTATTTATTTTTATCTCAGTAAATAATATTTTCTTAACCAAACTTTGCTTTATTTCTTTGGCACATCGTTTATTTTCCGCTATCAGACTTTGGGAGCCGTAGTGTTTACCGATTTTGCGTTAAAGGCGTTAACCTGTGTTAATTCGTGACATTTCATGAGCTAGAACAGGTACTGTACTTCCTACAGCGCCGTGTGCGAGTGTGCCTTAGAGATAAAACAACGATGAGAGGGAAATATAGAACAGACAATTATGGAGAGTGCACATATAAGATAAAACATCTTTCAATTTTTTCGGAATCTCACGTACGAACTGTAGAAAATTTTTAATCTGAAATATGACCTAAATATTTGCAAGGAATTTAAATGTTACCACAAAAGAGTGTGCGTCGATGACCAAGAATAAACGATTAGCGAAATCTCGCAAAGCTGATGTAGGAAAGGACACTAGAGCGGCGAAATAGGTGTCTAGGATTTAAACATGTACCCGAAATGAAAATGTGGAAAATCAATGGTAAGTTTTGCATAACCCATAGGTAACCTAATCATTTTACTCAGTTAATGACTAAAGGAAACAAATTAGAATAGTATGGCGTAGTTCTTAAACTGGCGACGGAGAAGATGCACAATGACCCAGACACGATCACCAAGGATCTAATATGTGATAATATTCCCAGGTAAAAGGAAATAATTCCAAGCCGTAAAACCTGCAAAATTATTTTAAACAATGTATGACGAATTTCGCCATAGAAATTCGCACAAAACCTAGACCCGAATGAACAACATTCCCAGTACAGTCTTTAAACAGAGATCGAATTTTATTAATCGTTTGACCTATTCTTATGCACTAAGAAATGCTGCAATTCACTGACCACAATAAGTGCCTCTGTAATTGGTCGTAGTGTTACACATTTAGGAGGTAATTTAATGCTACTTTAAAACAAACAACACATGCTGTCAATGTTAAGATTCTTAAATTGACGTTGGACCGTTTTCGAAAGATTACGCATATTTCTTGCATCCATCAAGTAAATTGCGGGCGCAGGCAATCATAGTGATAAGTTGTCAGTTATTATTGGACCATCAGAAAATGCTGCAAATGTAAAAAAATCCCGAACCAACTATTTTAAAATAATTTTCGATTATTCATGCAGAAAAGCAATGGATCATCTATCCTGGCGTTGAATCCAATGGACAAAAACAATTGTCGCATATCCTACGGAAGAACCGTAAATAGTCCGTGGATTCGCCGGCTGCTGTGTAGTTTGAAGAGTTCAAACTGCAGCATTGATATTGACAACAGTCTGTTGGGATGTCGATTTGACTGAACTGTCGCCAATAGGACTTCATGCAAGGTTATGATTGAATCGTAACTATTCGTAGGAAAAAACATGTAGAGTCCGACTTCACCGTGACACTGCGAAATGGCTATCCAAAGACGTTTATAAGCCGATGCCTGTATGGCTGCATCTGAAGTGCTCGAACAGAAACACCATCGAGGATATTGAATTAAGGCCGTTTCGGAAACTATAAAGCATATTTCTGAGTGACGACATGTTGAAATTTCACACCAGTGGAGGAACCACTGTCTTCGGCATGGTCATGCAAGTCAAAGACCAATTACGTCCCAAAGATAAGTATTTGGTTGTGTATCGCATCCCGTGCATAAAGTTCGTGGTTCTTACACAGGCCAGGTTGAATCCTTGTTTTAATAGCCCGCACACGAGCCCCAGCATACAAACTCGAATAAGGTAATGAGTTTAACCTAACGCTCACAAAGACTATCGCCACCTCCAAGAGCAAGGAATAGTAAGAGATGATTGAAGGTCGAGCCATCATTAAAAACCCAATTAATCGTTGTAACTATCTGGCATCGGCATAGAGAGAGTTGTTTAATTACATTCAGACCTGCGGCACTAATATCTGATTGGCCAAAACCCCTTATATCTGTCGCTTCTGCTGCTGGCATTGCTGCTATTATCGCTGCCAGACATGTATACAAGAGTTCAAGGACTCAGGAAAATCTAAGCCATGGTTTCAGTGTTATAGTAGTCCTTTTTTAGCATGAATATACACTGCAATATTCTCTTATTAAAGGAAAATCAAGTCAATGAAACAAAACAGATACATAGGGCCGTGTTGATGCATCCACTTGATAACATAATTTAGGTTGTACAGATCGCACAATGCAGTTAGATAAATTCAAAATGATAACATTATCTTTTGTGTTTGAATATGATTTACTTACGTACTTGAAACATGCGAGTTCCAATTTCAGTACCATGTCGTGTGCCGTTGGCCTTGAGAGTGTCTTTTATGGTAAGGAGTATTAGAACACCGTCTATTTGTCTTTTTCTGCTAAAATTCATCTCAAAAATGTCCACTAAAAATTCCGGTGCACGTTGGACTTCACTTTACGCGCTTCGTCATTTAAGATAATAGTTTATTTTGGGAATTAATGTTTTGATGCAATTGTCGAGATTCTTGCTCCATGTTAGATATTGTGGGTGCCACTGATATACTGTTGATAAAGTCCGAATTTGTGTTTAATGTGTGCTTGCATATTTTTTCGTGGAGCAAGATTCATTGAAATGCGTTGGAACTTAGTTTGCAGAAATCACTGCAACATCTTGCATTACTTGCAGTGCGTTACCGATGTGATGCAATTTTGGCCGAAAGTCTTTAATGCTTTCGACTGGGAAGGATTAATAAGATGGCATTGTAAGAATTATTACCACGTAGCATGATCCAATAATAGTTCAGACTTCCCCCGATGTCCGTTTTTGAATGCGCTTCTTTTTGACCTCCCGCAGAAACCGTACTTGTAAAAAAATGTGCACTTACCTAGCATGCATCTTCACACTGATTTTGGATGGTCTTATACATTTAAATATATTTTATAAAAAACATGCAGAAAAAAGGCTTTATTCACTTGTTTGGTAAACAACAATATTGGCTTTATATTTTATGCCATAGACGAAGTTATCTTTTCGTTTTAAAAAAGGTTTCAATTCTGAAGTTTTTATTGCCGTCCGATGTCCATATACACAGCATGGCACGTGTCCGTTTACCAATTTTCTTCTTGAAAGGTCCAGCGTATCCCGCATCCATTGAAAAATGTTTTGCACTCTATATGTTATCTTCGGAAAGGCATAGAGAAATATATGATTTTTCCTAACTGGAAGGTATGGCGGGCTTTTGAATTTGAGCCGCCATTTTTGTAGCTCTCCATTCACGTGTGTATTTTTACTAATTGTACATTATTGTGCCTTTTCTCTTCGATATATTGAATTGTTTTGCATCCTTTGTTTGTCTGAGCTAAGATTATGAGGTCGTCTCTACAGTACGCTAGCACCCTTTTGAACTGAATTAAATTGTCAATTTCACTTACGAACGACCATGATGCAAACTGTTGTACTTTACGACCAATATGTCGTATTTGTAATCGTTCTGTGTTCAATTTATCAAATATTCGTCAACAACGGCCTATGCATCGGAGAAAACACCGTTGTGGCTGGCAATTCGCATTCAAACGTCAGCCGAATCACAAATTGTCAATTCCTGCCTTCTTGTCGACAAACTGTCGTTCTATTTTCAACAAAACCCATGATTTGGAGCTACTTTTGTCGAAAAAAGAACACAGCAAAACTGAAGTTGTTTGCCTTCAAGAGACGTGGCTTAATAGTGACATTGATTCTCAGCTTATTACTCCCCCATCCTTCTACTGCTTTCGAACAGATAGAAAATCTTTATCTTGTGGCAGAGGTGGAGGCGTTGCCATTTTCGTTAATCAAAATTGGTGCAGAGACTGTAAGTCCCTTTTTTCTTACTCTGATGATTTAATTGATGTAATCGCTGTTTTATGTAAGCCCCGTTTGTTAAGTAATTTTAAAGGCATCATATTTGTTAGTATTTACATTCCCCCCTCTTCCTGTGAAGGCGCATTAACCCGTTTTTTCGACTTCCTCTCACAAAACTTGCTATATTATCCTGCGACTATCTTACTCTCTTATGCGGTGATTTTAATCGCGTGAATTTACGTCCCCTTACACTTTTAGGCTTCGATGATCTTGTCTCCTTTAATACTCGCGCAGATGCCCCTCTTGATCATATTCTGACTAACCATAGCAAGCTTTTTTGCGTAAAACACAGGGCTCCATTGTCAGGTTCTGACCATTTCACTTTATTGTGCCTTCCAAAAATCTATTCCACTTCAAAACGTGCACTGCTTGCCAAGCCTGAGAGAAAGCTTAAGGTTCGCAACACGTCCGCCCAAAACATTCTCATGCTTCAGACTTGCATTTCTCTTACTATCCCTACTTTCCTTAAACATTCTAATGTTGAATCTTGTTCTTCCAACCTGACAGCATTTTTAAAGGAAATGTTCGATATTTGCTGCCCTTTTGATACTGTTATGGTACGACCGGATAGAATTTCTTCCTCCTATCTGAAATCGTTAAGACGTAAAAAAGAACTCCTTTACAAGCTAGGCTTACGTGATAACCTTAAGGACGTTACCGTCTTAATAAAAACAGAGATTGACAGGCTAAATAGCCTGTTGGTCAGCCAACTTTTTTCCTCTTCTTACTCCCCCCCTTTCACCCCTTCCTCAGCTGAGATTTGGAAAAATCTTAAGCGTCTCATTGGTCATCGCAACACGCTGGTGCATGTGGATGCAGATTTAGACTCCCTAAATAAAAATTTTATATTTAGTCACAATGACTCCCATCTTCCCTTAGAAGACATTCCCCTATCACCGAGTATATTCCAACCCGTGTCTTTGGCAACAGTAGAGAAACACCTTAAAAAGGTCCGTGGATCAACAGCTGCCGGACCGGATGGTGTCTCGCCTTTTCTTCTTAAATCTCGCAGTTCTCAGATAGCCCCTATTTTAACGTACCTTATCAATATGTCTTTCATGGAGTCCAAGATTCCCGACGCCTGGCGTACAGTGAGAATCACTCCCATCCCTAAAAAGCCTGCTAACTTTGGTCCTAAATCTTTTCGCCCAATTGCCTGCTCCTCTGCAATACTAAAGCTTGCTGAAAGAGTTGCCCTAGATATCATAAAGCCTTTTTCTTCCAGTTTTTCCGACCGCTTACAATTTGCATACAAAGCTAAACGGAGTACTTTAGATGCTGTCGCTCTTGTGGTCCACTCTGCTCTAAAAGCATTAGACAAGGGTTGCCGCGAGTATGCGTGCGCTTTTCTTGATTACCCCTCCGCCTTCAATACCGTCCCGCGTCCTCTTCTCCTTTCCAAAACCTCCGCATGTGGCTCTCCAGGCTGGGTCGTCTCTTGGCTGAGCGATTATTTTAGCTTCCGCACCCAATTTGTCCAATCTGGCAAGCGAAAATCTTCGACCCTTCCCAATGACTGCGGTGTTCTTCAACGTTCCATTCTATCCCCTTACCTTTTCTCCCTCCACACTGATGATCTCAGGTCTCCTAATGACTGTCTTCTGATCAAGTATGCTGACGATGTGGTTGTTGGACACCCTCTCAAAAGTCAGACACACCTCCGGTCTCTAAAGGATGGCCTAAACCATGTCCTAGCGTGGTCGGAGGAAAATGGTCTCCTAATTAACAACCAAAAATCCGTTCAGTGTATTTTTCGACTGCGGCCCTCTCCTAACCCTGATTTCTCTGACATTCTTCCTAATGAGGTATCCTCTTTCAGGTATCTCGGCGTTACTTTGTCCTCAAATCTTTCTTTTTCCCTTCATATTGAGTCCATATTTATTAAAGTTCGTAAACTCCTTTACTACATTCGTCGTTTGCGTTCCTACTACACACCTCAACCCTTAGTCTGGCGATTCATTGATCCCTGCATTCTTCCTCTTATCCTATACTGTTCTCCTGTCGTTTTTCCTGCTCTGTTAAAAAAGGATCTTTTAATTTTGAAACGAATCCTTCGCATGCTCTCTTCTGCTGCTGGCGTTTCTCATATTTTTTTAGTTGACACAATCTTACAACGACACTTCAATGCGCTCAAGCAATTTGCTGGTCGAATTCTAGATGACGTTGCCCATCCCCTACATTCCGATCTTATGGCTGCCAAGTCTTCCCGCCCGATGCGCCGCAACTTCCGTCTTATACCCTGTCGCACATCGGCTTATCGAGCCTCTGTATTGCCATTCCTCGCGCGCTATCTTGCGTGCGAAGAGACAGAAACACAGAAGCTCAGACGTGAACTATCCCCATAATAATCGTTTCTTTGACTGTTGAATAATCTCTTAACTTATTTACTACCCACAGTGAATGGAGCCAATTTTTTTGCTGAAAATTTTGAACTTACGATTTCAAAATAAAGCGCATTTTCTCTCTCCCTAGCTTGTAGACTGAAATCGCTAAACGCTAATGCAAAAACTGATCAGACTCAAAATTATTCGGGAACTGGAAAACTTTTTCAAAACCTAAATATACAGCTTTTCGCATGAAGAAAATATGGTGTTCTACGAAACAAGTTAAATTAAGCATATTTTGTGCATGTTTTCTTTAAAATATATTTAAATTAGCATGACAATCAATATGAAAAATGCATGTCACTCTAGTAGTCATTTTTTACCACGTACGCTTTCTGTTGGTGATCAGACAGAAGTGCATTGGAAAGCCGACATCCTGGCAAAGCCGAAATGCTGTATGAATTTGCCATATGGTACTCAGTATTGCTGCGCCAGTTTATTAATCCTTCCTAGTCAAAAACGCATTTCATAATTTCGGCCAACATTTTATGAGATCGGTCACGCACTGTAATGCAACTGTCGAAGAAATTAAACTTCATTTCGGCCAACCTACAGAAATGCTTTTCAGGTAAAACTGAAATTGTATGTTAATTAGTGCCATCTTTAAAACGCACAAAGGCATGTGCGGATAACAAAAATCTGTATGAACGCCAGGTTGCATTTTTCCTGGAGGCGTGCACTTCTTGGATGCGAATGTCGCAAAACACATAATGAAAATACTAAACGATAGTAAATCCGCTGATTGGGCTTAATAAGCTATATTTATCAGTCAACCTAGTTAAACGTAATGACTGCCATTCCTCAGGTTTTAACTTTGAGTAATGCCTCAGTTCCCGTGGACAGCGTGAAGGAAGTGCTTGCAGTCTATACGCTGACAGTGCAACATGACTAAATAAAAACATACCCAGCAGAAGTTGCCATTTTGTCCGAAAGCGAGTATCCTGATATGTGAAAACCATACTGTGTTCAAATTGTACGCTAATTAGTAGATTATCATCCATTAAGTAACCGTTTCGAACTCAAAACTCATTCCTGACTTTATTCAGAGTTTACCTGCTTCAATATTTACCACATGACAGAATACTGCGCTGAGTCTTTCAAATCAACCCAATGCAATTCTAATGCTTTGCGAAACACAATATTTAAACTAAATTTATTTCTTTAAAGAAACCATGCTCCACTCATGTTATAAAAAACACTTGGAACATGAAAAAACAAGTCAGGTTTTGCCAAAAAGCACAATCCTCCGTCTCCGGAAAAATAAATTCTAGAGAATACACGCCAGAGGATTGTTCTTGAGACAAGCCTTGCTTGCGAAATTTACGCTTTCAGTTATTGCCCATACCGTCCACGCAGGCATGGCTATATATTCATCCAGTGATATGCTTCTAAGAATAATTAGTTCCAAATTCGGAAAAGTGAGGTATTTCAACTGAACATGCGTCCTGCCTTGCTTTTTACGTTTTATTTTAACAAAGGCATTAGCTCGAAGGTCAGCGAGGTCAAACTTGTAGCTCTGGTGAAGGTGGCGTAACACACCGGGATTGATATCTAGGTTCTTAATCTGAAACGAAATACATTCTGTAATAAAGCAACACATAAGAAGTTAGCATTAAATTTAACACTTAAAAGCACTTTTTTTGACGAAATCCTGACAGATGCGTGTTCGAAAAGAAAGCGAACACTTGAACTTAGCATAGTTTCTTATAATGGGTGAAGTCACGATCAAACAGTCTCGTACAATTGTTGGATCCTGGGCGGTCAATGTAAAAGACGTGCAAAGCAAACTTCCGAACAACCCTTCATAATCCAATGAACGTACAGCATTCGCAAGATGTTAGACTAGACCATTAAGTCCTTCTTCAGATTTCGGACATTGTTTTCTTAGCCGCGCTAGGTAATTAAAATATATTTTTCTTAACACGTTAACATTAAAACGTAGGTAAAACAACATATGCATTAACAATTTGTGTGAACACCAAAAATAATTTGTCCAAATGAATTTTTTCATATGTAAAGTAGGCCAACAAATTTATCGTGAGGATGAATTTCAACTTACCTGATGTTTTAAAAGTGGGCACCTTGCATGTACTACCTAAAATCACAAACAATAACACTGCCCAATGCATGGGTCCCAGTTTCTGAAGTTTTTCCCAGAACAGCATTGAGCACTTAAATACACCTGTCACTCGGACTGAACGTTAACTGTGCTTGTAGTAAACATTCGTTTACCCAGCAGCATACAAAGCACCGTGTCATTCCAATTAAATGCTCTGCTGCTGATTCTACCAATGCAAATATTTTTTGCTTTCTGCTTATCACCGCCCGTTCAATGGGAGACGATAACGACAGAAGAGCAAACGAAACGACGCACACCTACGAGAATTATGCAATTCTGATGTTGAGAGTTTGCACGGTCAGCCGACATATATGTGGATGTAATGAGTATATGATGGAAATATTCCAGAGGGTGATCGTCAGGCAACTTGACTGGAAGGGATTTCGAGTAACGTGGTCAAATCCCGCTTTAGTTTTACTTTTGGTTGACATCCACAGCAACGATTGAGAGAAGGCGACGTAACTGCCTAAGCAATGTAAACAAATTGTGCAACCGCATGTTTATTTGGCCTATGCACATCGTACGCTTTCGAAACCTGTTCCTGATCAAAAACGAACAGAGGGCACAGTCAACAACTGCGTTTTCACTGCTGCTTCTCCATTGTTTCGAGTGGTGGATTTCTGTTTGAATTAGCATATGCGAGTGAATATTACGAATGCACCCGTGAGAGGCATCTTCATTTTCTTGAAGAATAAACATGAAAATCCTGTTCTCAGAAGAAGATGCTATCCCTAGAATAAGGGGTTTATTAACCTTGCCTTTCAGACGTTCACTCAAGCTCATAATCAAAGGCTGTTACCCTTTTCTCTTGTGATGGGTCCGATTAAGAATCCGCAACGTCAGACCAATTAATGCCTTGTTCCAGTGATCACATCTTCCACATCTGGACTGCTTCCTGGAACTGGCATGTTCGTTTCTATCGGCGATCCTGTTCTTGCCCATCAAGAAAGAGTAGTTCAGATGCAGTTGACACTGCCGGCCAATAGAAAAGATCCCCTATATGATAAGCAGAGGTATGTATACGTCAAATGTATTTTACCGTACTCCAGACACAGGTGCCTACCAAAAGCCGATACACATGTTTCGCCGACATTCTGCCGCTTGCGCGCTAAATGCCTAACACAGCCAAACTACTGCATAGGTGGATGTACTATGTCTCTTGGCAACCGTCCCAGGCGAAGCAGTTCCATTTCTGCGTCAGATAGTTCTTTATCTTACGAATAGTAATGCTACTTCAGGCTCTGCACTTCAAACGCATGTTCGAAAACAAACTGCCTGATATGCAGGAATTACTAGAGGAAGCCTTGATGGAATGATTGATGATCTTTCAAATTCCTTTCGCTTACTGGATTATGCAACGACATGTGTAGAGGCGTATCAAATAACGTCGAACTAGAAAATTCCCAATCCAGAATTTGTTCAGAATTGCCCGATTCTCAGTGAGCTTCATGTAAGGAATTTCGGCATAGTCTAATGTTCCCTTCTATTTACATAACTCGCTGTTAATTTCTTTTTAAATTTACGCGTTTTTAAAATTTTATCTCGGTAGTTTTCCACAAATATATATTCTAGTAATAATGCATTTGTTTCGTCATCCCTATCCAAAACCCAATTATGGTATTTTGCGTCTCATTAAATAGAGTACATATATAATATATCATACACTCCTGCAGATGTTTATGTTGCATTGATGCATGCAGCCCAACGCGTGACACGTGTTCAAACATGAGATCTCATTAACTCAAGGATTGATAAAATTAGTCTCCAAGGCATACAAATGCGCGAAATAAAGTCCCTTCTGGTGTAAAGATGAAAAATATCTGAAAACATAAAATTCGCAAGCAATCTTTTGCTGAAATGATTCTTTGGTTCGGCGCTGTGCCTTGGAATGTCGGGTAAACTGTCTGTATTTCATTTATCACTGCTGAATATGATACTTTGGGTGTGGTTTTTTTAGCTGTTCTTCCATCTTTAACGAATAGTATCACCTGCTAAAAAATCTTTACCAAAAGATGCATGCCAATTAGGCCTGAACATTACATCCGACCGTTAAGGCAGATGCCTAAAGTGATATTCTTTGCATAACAGGGCACTTAAGTAACTTGCCAAATCAATGTGATGTTTGAAGAAGAACGAAACATGTTTCGTAAGTGGATGCTGTTGTTGCGGCTGATGTTGCATAAAAATGCTACGACCTGAGTCCAAAGACCATGCACTAGCATCCGCATTATTAGAGAATGTTCCTCTAACAGTCGATTACAAAACCTTACACTAAAAGTCGATAGCGTAGACGTAGGCTGGCTTATCCTTTAAGTTTTGCATCCCCCGTAAGTACATGCTGATCAGAAACAGAATGGTGGAATTGTTGGACTCAAAAAATGCACTTCGAATTGTACCTTAATCTTCTATTTGTAATTATCTTCAAGTGCCTGAAAGACCGCGTGGTAGTGGTTTGTTTCTATCAGTAAGACATCATGGTTTTGTAAAATTAACGGAAACCACATTTTGAACTGTAGCTAATAATACATAGGTCTTATACCGGCTTTAAACTTTAAAGCGAGTTCCAGAACGTGAGAGATCCTTTTCAGCCTCTTGGGAACAGAAACGACAACGCATGTGGTATACTGATAATCACCTAATTAAGGGGATTTCCTTAAGTTGAACAATTTTCCGATTGACATGCCAAAATTCATGTTACCCGTTTGAAGGGCAAATTCCATGTAATTGTTCTAACTGTTCCGACCCAGTTAAAAATCCTACTAAGAATCATTGCGTTTTAGTCCGACAAAGGGGGTTCGCAAAATGACCAATAATTATGTTCCTGGAGGTTGACTCTGATATTATGAAGGTTTCTTCACTAGCGTCACTTATGTCCTACTCTTTTTCCATTTTATAAGGATTTCACAAGTTTAAATTGGCATTTCTTTTTTTAAAATATGGAATCAGCCTGCGTAGATACCAACGATAACAGTTGAGATCATCAATCTCTATGTTTGCTTGATAGCTATCGCCGCCGGTACAAGAGAATTCCTAAATATGACAAGTTATGTTGCCTTTTCGGAATTTGCAGCCAAACAACTTTGGAATACTTCGCAATTCAGATTATCAAACACTGTTTGAAAAAAATAATGTTGAGTTTTCAGATGACCTGTTGACTGCACAATCGACTGTTATACGACCTGCTACGCATGGTAAGCGCCTAATCACCACTTTTACAGCAATCGGAGGAAAATGGGCAAGATCCTATTTCGCAGCCGTACCCGTTAGGTGTTAGGGTTATGGGCTAGGCGTTGGGCTTAGGGGTTGAAAGTTAGGAGTTAGGCTTGGGCGTTGTGGTTAGGGGTTTGGGCTAGGAGTTTGGTTTAGGGGTTAGGGTTAGGGTTTGGGTAACGGGTTATGGTTAAACACCTGGTCCTGCATGACAGGCGACTGGGGCTGACAAACAATAACGTTGCCCAATGCATGGGCCCCACTATCTGAAGTTTTTCCTAGAAGAGCACTGAGTACTTAAATGCACTTGTCACTCGGACTGAACAATAACTTCGCTTGTAGCAAAAATTCCTTCACCCGCAGTATATAAAGCACTGTTTTATTCCAGATAGATGCTCTGCTGCTGATTCTGCCAATGCAAATTTTGCTTGCTATCTACTTATCACCGCCCGTTCAGTGGGAGACGATAACGACAGAAGTGCAAATGAAACGAGTCATAGCTGCGAGAATTATGCAATTTTCACGTTGAGCGTTTGCACGATCAACCAAAATAATTAAGGCCGACAGATGTGTAGATTTAATGAGTATACGCTAGAAAATATCCATCGGGTTAATCTACAGACAATTTCACTAGAAGCGTTTTCGAGTAGCCTGGCGAATCGCGCTTTAGTCCTATTTTTGGTTGACATCCACAACAGCGATTGAGAGAAGGAGACGTAAATGCCTAAGCAATGTTTAATAAAACCGTGCGACCGCGTGTTTATTTGGTTCACGCACATGATGCACTTTTAAAAACTGTTCCCGGTCAAAAAAAACTGAGAGCACAGCCGACAGCCGCCTCTTTATTGCTGCTTCTCCACTGTTTCTGGTGGTGGATTTCCATTTGAACTAGTAGACGCGAGTGACTTTTACGAATACATCCGTAACAGACGTCTTCATTTTCTTGAAGAAAGAACATGAACATCGTGTTGTCAGAAGAATATGCTATCCCTAGAACAAGGAGATAATTAAACTAACCTTTCAGACGTTCATTCACGCGCGTCATCAGAGAATGCCCTTTTATCAGGTGATGGGTCCGAGTGAGGATCCGAAACGTCAGATCAATGAGTGCTTTGTTCCAGTGAACACATCTTCTTCTTCTGAACTGCTTCCTGGAACTCGCATGTTCGACTCTGTCAGCAAACCTGTCGTCGCACATCAGGAAGAAAGTATTTCAGATGCAGCTGACAATGCCGGACAAAAGAAGAGATCCCTCATAAGATAAGGAGAGATATTTATATGTCAAATTGATGCCGTACTCCCGACATAGTTGCTAACCGGAAGCCGACACAAGTGTTTCACTGACATTCTGTCCCTGCATGCTAAATGCATAACACGGCCAAACTACAGATTATGTGGATGTGTAGGCTCTCTTGACAACCTTCCCAGGCAAAACAGTTTCTTTTTTGCGTTAGATAGGTCTTTAATTTACAAATTGTAATGCGGGTTCATACTCTGCACTTCAAATGCCTGTTCGAAAACGAACTGCCTGATATATATGCAGCAATTACTAGAGGAAGACTTGATGAAATGAATGAAGATCCTTCAAGTTCCTTGCACTCGCTCCATTATGCAACAACATTTGTAGAGGCGTATCAAATAACATTCCACTTGAAAATTCCTAGTCCATATTTTGTTCAAAATCGCTCGAATCTCAGCGGACTTCATGTAAAGTACCTCGGCATAGCTAAACGCTTCCTTTTATTTACATCATTAGCTGTTAACTTCTCTTTAAAAGAACGCGTTATTCAAATGTTTTATTGGTTGTTTTCTACAAATATCTATTCAAGTAATGATGTGTTTGTTTCGGAATCCCTATCCAAAACCCAATTACGGTGTATTACACGTCATAAAAAAGAGGGCTTATTTAATATATCATACACTCACGTAGATGCTTATGTTACATTTATGCATGCAGCTCAAGGCGGGGCACGTGTTAAAACAAAAGATCCCATTATTCCACAGATCAATAAACTTTTTCTGCAAAGCATACCAATACGCGAAAGAAAGTCCCTCCCGGTGTGAACATGAGAAATATCTGAAATTGTAAACTTTGCAAGCAAGTCGTTTGCCGAAATGGATCCTTGGTTTGTGAGTTGTTTGAATTTTTATTCCATCATAATCGGTATTGTGCTTGGAATGTCGGGAAAAATACCTGTTTTTAACTTATAATTGCTTAACATGATACTTTGGGTGTGGTTTTTTAACTTGTTTCTGTATTTAACGAATAATGTCATCTGTTTAAAAATTATTTATCGAAACGCGCAAACTAGTAAGGCCTGAGTCAACCGTTAAGGCAGATACCTAAATTGATATTCTTTGCCGAAAAGGGCATTTAAGTAACTTGCCGAAATGACTTAATGTTTGGAAAAACAAAACATGATCCCTCAGTGGATGCTGTTGTTTCTGATGATTTTGCATACAAATGCTATGACCCACACAAAGGATATTGGGCCTGGGTTCAAAGACCATGCAATAGTATCCGCATTATTAGAGAATGCCACTCTAACTGTGGATTACTACACCTTCCACTAAAAGTGGACGCCCTACATGTAGGCTGGCTTATCCTTTAAGTTTCGCATTCCCTGAAAGTTAATGTTTATTAGAAACATAATTTTGGTTTGATGGGTTCAGAAAATACACATAGAATTGTACCTTAACCTTATAATCGTCATTATCTTCAAGTGCGTGAAAGACCGTGTGATAGTGGTTTCTTTCTTTCAGTAAGTCATAAATCATCCTGATCAGTGATTTTCCCAGTGATCGTGCCTTCACCTTCTTTTAAGTATTCAAAGTGTTAGTAGAATTAAAGGAAACCGCAGTTTGAACTGTAGCTAATAATACATGGGACTCATACTGACTTTAAATTTTAAAGCGAGTTCCAGAACGCGAGAATTTGTTTACACAGCTTACGATCGGAAACAACAACGAATTTTCTATACTGATAATCAGATAATTGAAGGGCTTTTCTTCATGTATAAGAGTTAATGTGCAACTTGTTGGGTATTAGTGTATTGTCGACTTTAACAAATTTCCGATTGACATGCTCAAGTTTATGTAATCTGCTTAAAGAGCAAATTCTATTGTATTGTTCTGCCTGCTTCGAACCGATTACAAATTTTCCTGAGAATCGCTACATTTAAGTCCAACAAATTAGGTTCGTAAAGTGACCAGTAATCCTGTTACTAGAAGTAGACTCTGAAATAATGAAGGTTTCTGCACCAGCCTCACTTAAGTCCTACTCTTTTTGTGTTTTATAGGAAAATGACAAGTCAAAATTGGCCTTTCTTTTTGAAATCTGAAATCAGTACGCAGAAATACCAATGACAGCAGTCGAGATCACTAAATTGTAATAGTGCGGGATGGCTATCTACGCCGCCACAAGAGGATTCCTGAATGTGACAATTTATGTTGCCTCTATGGAATTTGCAACTCAGCACCTTTGTGATATTTTGCAACTCATATCATCAAAAACTGTTTTAAAAATTAATATCGTGTTATAAGATGATCTACTGTTTGCACAATCAGCTGTTATACGACTTGCAAGGTCCTGTTTTGTGGCTGTACTCGTTAGGGATTAAAGTTATGGGTAAGGGGTTAGGATTA
>CACRXP010001546.1:25431-38308 GCA_902702965.1 Spirometra erinaceieuropaei | reverse complement strand
ATTTAATTTTGACTTAAATTTTTATGTAGACGTAAAGCAAATTGGCCACAATAATTTTGTTGTCGTCTAGCCGCGATCATCGTCAAAACGTATGTGCTTAAATTTGTCGGCTTCTGTAAAATAGCTACGTAGAAGCCGTAGGACAAACTCATCAGTTGTGTGTGTGTACTTTCAGACTTAGTCTCAAGTTTCCTAACGACACATATCAGAGTGCAGAGCATTATACCTTCGGTCAACTAATAAAAGACTGAAATATCCTATTTTCACTTTGTTAACCACAAGAAACTCCGACACCGGAGATGCAGGTTAAAGCCCAAATCGATCTAACAGTACTAGAGCATGTTTCTAAAATAATACAACTTGTATTTATCATCGCAAATCTTGTCTCCACAAATCCGCAGAACAAATTTCGGTAAAATAGGTGCGTAAATCCCGTAGAACAAAGTCGCCAGTTGTATGTGGTATGGCAACGCAGTAGGTACTGAATAAGTCAAAGCCTCCTAGTAATACACAATAGAGAACAGTGTATTATAGTTTGGTCAACATAAAAAGGGCTGTAACACCCCATTTCCTACATTGTAAACAACAACAATTAAAAATGGAGATTTATTAAATGGATCGTGCATATACGAAGTGTATCGAAAGTATCTAAGAAAGCTACATGCATCATCGGAAATTGTTGTCATGAAAATCCGGCGAAACAAATTTCAAAGTCCACATGCCAAAGGATCCGTTTTGGCAAAAGCCATGCGCGCGAATTTAACGCTTTCAGTTATTGCCCATCTTGTCCATGTAGGCAGGAAAGAAATGTCTTGCTTTCGTAAGCCATGGATTAAGATTTCACTCAGGCTTGGTAAAAGAAGTTTTCTCACCCGAACAATTGTCATGCCGTGAAACTTGTGTTCAGAAGTAACAATGGCATCTGCGTGGACGTTATTTATATGGTACTCGTACTCCTTCTGCTTGTTATGTAGAACGCTGGGATTTGAGTTTGCGCCCACGTTCTAGACAAAAAATGCCACTATCAAATTGCGTATTTTACATTAAATCTTTGCAGCATTTGAAGCACATACCTTCGAGGAGAACTTGATATATATCGAAGGAAATAGAAGACAACACCTAAACACAGAAAATCCCTTTGCTGCATGAGAGCTATGTATCGAACAGCTATGGACGATTGATTGATTCTGAAGTTTCATTTCAAAAGTCATAAGTAACACTGTTGCGAAGGGTGCTTCATAATTGAACGAGTCCATGGAATTCAGAAGATTGCTGACTATTTGATTAAGGCCGCCATCCGAGTCTGAGTAGCATGCGTTTATTCGCCCTATGTGACTGGCAAGTGCGGCTTGTAGAATGATATCGTTTATACCTAAGCATATCCAAGATATTAAATTTAACTTGAGTTCAATAATGACAGCTTCTTATCGTAAACTTTCGTAAATAGTTATGCGCTGCATCAAATATAAAATAGAAGGCCAGTTTACCAGAGGTTGTCGAAGGTCTTTTTCCTGTGTTGCATGCAAGGCTGGCAATCGTCAGAAATGCAATGGGCAGTTGAATGTGTCTGAAAAATCGCAATTTTCGGCAGATATGACATTGAAAAGTTTGAGACAATCGCATTTTAGGCTAAATGCAAACGCTTTACGGAGCATGCATTGACGCCTGCAGTATTTATAGCAGTGTGCTATTCTAGCCCATTGGTCTGCGCTAGCCACTGTCCACGCTTTTCTGCCTCTGATCTTAAAGATGCAAGCGGTTTTCATCGTAAATATAAAAGTAAAACAACACAATAAAAAAGCTTAGGAACTCAGACTCTCATTGATTTCAGAGGAGATAGGAATCAGTACAAGTTCTAAGAGACCGTTTTATTTTAAAATCTAATTTACGACTTAGAGGTTGAAAGTTCCGGCATATTAAACGTTAATCAGTTGGGCCAAACGTTGTCCGAGCTTTCTCATGCTTGGTTTTCTCTACTTTCTGCAGGATCCTAAAAGGAAGCCTCGGTCCTAGCGATACGCCAATAAGTTTCGTTACACTAACTTTACCAGTTTGTTTACAGACCTGATATCCAGGAACGATTTCGACAAGGTGTGTTTATGTAACCCTACCTCATGTACACAATACTGGTGGGGTTTGGGGTTGAAGGTTATGGTGAGGGGCTAGAGTTAGGGATTCAGTTTAGGGTTGGGGTTAGATATAGGGTTAGATGTCAGAGTTCGAGGTTAGGGTTGGATTAGGCTTAGGGGTATGGGCAACTATTTCTCACGCATTCAAAGTACATCTGCATATTCCCAACGGCTTCTATTTTGCATACAAATACTTGACCCCGTCGACTATGCGTTTCTCGGCACCACCAATGTACCCCCTATTACCACATTTCCCGTATTACAGGTATCTGGGATTTGTTTATCTCAAGCGGGGCTACATAACCACACTTAACCTAAAATGTGATCGGACAGATCTTCCAGCTCTGGACAGCGGTAGAATAGGAAAACAAACGACCGTCATATGGGTCCATGTAATGTATATAAAGCGCTGCCTGCTCGTTTTCAAATATCGCAAACCTTTCCTCAGTTGACAGTTAAATGGCACCTGGATACCGCATAATCTAATGTTTTTACCGCTCATTTATATTTTCTGACGTTGGATTTTCATAAATTCTTGACACGCAGAGGAATACAATCTTTACTTCTCACAGAATCCTCTCGTTTTTTTACGATAAGAATTTGGGATTCTCTGCTCCGTCACCGTTCACGAAATATTTGTTTAATATTCGTTTTGTAATGCTAGTCGGTAGGAAACATTCTCCGCACTATAAGCAACGGCAGATGCCTTTGTCCAAAAGACGATAAGGAAAACATCTACAGGGAAACGTGCATCAGAAGGAAGCGCAATGGAACTCTATCATACAAAAGACGGAGATATTAATGTTTGACTGCAACCTGTATACAAGAAAGCGCCTAGTATCAAGTGGGGCACAAACAACATCCTTAGATCCCTGTTAGGGTCTGCCAGGATCAACAGACAATGGCCCTCGTAGTCGGGTATGAGCTAGCAGTTCTCTAACACCAGGCTCCCTGCAGGTAGATGCGTTTGCGCTCCCACTGGATAAGCAGGACGTGAGAATGGCTGCCCAGCCACACTCATCGTTTTCTGACCCGTTGTGGTGTTGTTGTAGGTTAAAAACTCAGTCAACTCTTTTTTGTAAACCAGGAGGATGTTAAGCAGAACGCCTAGATGCAGGTCTAGTCGCGCAATTCGCCTGTGTCCACCGGTCTCTTCGTTCTTCTCAACTATGTCTTGAGATCGCGTTGGAAGGAGGACTGAGTGCGACAGATGCTGTGCAAGTCCACACACGCTACAAAGTCACTTGATTTGCCCATGGAAATTATCAGCCTACATCCCAGCGACTGCGAAGTCCCTTGTTGTCATGATAATCTATTCTCTGTTGTTTACAGGCGGCCAAAGAAATAGGCAATTTCCCTTTTTAAAGTTTATCAAAGGTTAAAGATCAAAAGTTTCATCAATTTTAAGCAAAAACGTCCTCAATCGCCTATGGCCTGAATACCTAATAATGAATGCCGGGAGAGAAAAATAGATTGTATGAAACTGCTCAACCGCTTAAGAATAGTTTAAGTCTATGTTTCGGTTTCTTTAAATGCAGGGAATTGTGTAACTAATGGTAATACGGGACTCTGGTATGTGGATATAGGGGAAGCGATAATAGGAAAGGCACTGACAAGCAAACATGTGAGTTCCAGGAACTAGTTGACCAGAAGAAGAAGAAGCGATCACTGGAACAAGCCCTTGTTCCAGCGATCGCTTCTTCTTCTGATCAAGTCGTTCCTGGAACTCGCATCTTCGCCTTTATCGGCAATTTCTTTGGGCGCTACCACTCCCATCAGCCCTACGATCGGAATTTTTTGCCCTTTGAGAGGCCTCTACTAATGCGCTGATCCGGTTTCTGCACAGGTGTTTCGATAGCAACGTGTTGCCGAAGTGCGTTTCATACAAATCCCCGGTAAACACGGAGCTAGCGAGACGCGCAATATTTCAGCACAAAAGACCTATGATCCACGTGCTCCTTCAAGATTGCCATGCGAGGCTTCGCAAATATCGTCAGCGAATTGAACAAGAGAAGGCCAGATGCTGCGAGTTTATGGGCGAGAACGGCACAAATCTGCTTCAGCAGAAGGTGACTGAACGAGCCCGTGAGCAGAGAGCGACATGCGATGCAACGCTAGGGAACAAATTCCAAAAACTGCCTGATCCAACGTCATCCAGAGGCGGCACACTGGTACACAACCTGTCGGCAAAGGAATTGACGAAAGAGCAAGTACAGGTTTTACGGCACGAAGCCTTATTCAACACAACTGACGCCAAACCTGTCAACATGAGCGGAATCGGTTATTAATCAGCAGCAGTGGAATCGGTCATTAATCAGACGGAAGCGGCGGAGGAGACGAAGAACCTTATCCGACACCAAGTGTCCTCCATACTTATGACTCAAAAGCCGCGCGAAATACTTCCAAATGTCAAACGCGATGTACAAAGAGAACTCAAGGCCGACAAGGACATCGTCATTGTGTCCGCGGACAAGGGGCGTTCCACCGTCGTACTGGACAGAACAGACTACCTTCAGAAGGCCAAAAACCTACTGGAGGATCGCCAGTTCTATGTCCCATGTGAAACCAACCCCTTAAAGACGCGGACACGCGAAATTAATGCAACACTGTTGGCACTGGAGAACTCGGGTGCAATAACACCGACTGACCGACGCATGGCGAGAGCCCAAAGAGCGACCTTGACCCGATTCTATGGTCTTCCCAAGGTGCACAAGGAGGGCGCTCCTCTCCGGCCAATTGTATCGCTCAAAGGCACTCCAACGTACGGACTGGCGAAATGGATGTTTCGGCGCCTCAAATTTCTGACCGTTGATTCGGATTCCACCGTCTGTTCGTCAACACAATTCCTGAAGAAGCTTAAAGGATCAAGTCTCTTGCCCAAATGAGGTCATGGTATCTTTTGATGTCACGACCCTCTTCACTTCTATCCCCCAGGATCTGACAACCGAGACCGTCGAGGTACTCCTACGGAGCAAATACAACGAAACGGCGAATTGTCTCGGACATGCCCAAGTCCTTCAGCTCCTAAAGTCGTGTCTAAGTACGTACTTCAAGTTTGATGGAACAATCTACGAGTAAGTGATGGGAACACCAATGGGCTCAGCGATTTCGGGATTCATCGCCGAGGCGGTGCTACCGCGGTTGGAGTCGCTGGTCTTCCAACAACACAGACCGAAATTCTGGGCTCCGTATGTGGACGATACCGTCGTCGTCATCGAACCGGATCAGGTGCTGACGTTCAAAGAGCACCTTAACAGCCTTTTCCCGAACGTACAATTTAGGATGCAGGAGGAAGAAAATAACCGGCTGGCATTAATTTATGTCCTCGTCTGTCGCAAAGATTTTGGTGGCCTAAAGACCAAAGTGTTCAGACCAGCAAAGAACACGACGCAAATACTGAGCTTCAAAAGTGACCACCCAAGTAGCCACAAACGCAGTTGCGTAAGAACGCTATATCGACGTGCTAAGACGCACTTCAGTGAATCGAAAGACAAGATTACCGAATCCCAACACCTTCGACGGGTTTTCTGAGAAAATGGTTACCCGCGCAACCTCGTCAACCGATGTATGCGCAAACGACACAAAAAACAGAACCGTGCCGATCCCAAATTCTGGCGGGCGATCCCGTACATCAAGAGCGTCTCCGAGGCCGTCTGTATGTACGACTGTATGTAAATGCATTACTGGCAATGCGCACAGTTTTACATTTTTGAAGATTATTCATTGGAAAAACCACATCCGAGCTGAGTATTAGCGCTGAAAGTGCAATTAACTTATAGCTAATTCTTGCGAAAGCACACTTCCCACTGTCTTTTTTCTTACCGAGTGTTTAAATTATGGCGCAAATTTTATGAATGCACATTGCGGGAGACGTTTGGGTATGAAGCATGCCATCATGAATTTTTCTTGCGTTGTCTTTTCAGCTCTACGGTTAGCATTTAAAGAACGGTTTTTTTCAAAACTGGCTGATCGTTAAAAGCGTTTTTTGGGATTAACATTAAATTATTCCCTCTTTTAATTGTTCCAGAAACATACTTTGTTACAATTTTCTAGATGTCTTTTGAATTCACCCTTCCTCTAAAGGATTTAACCATAACATAGTCAGTAAAATTGGGTATTTTTTTTATGCGGACTTCGCACATTTTCCAAAAACTTGATTTAAACGACGTTCCTTTTATTTCTCGGAATAATTTTCAGCAACCACAACATATCCCACCTTCCGTATGCATTGGTGCTATAAATTTGCCTTTCATTTTTCTCGTTCAGTTAACTGCTATTTTGTCACAGTCAAATTAACTTTGATGTTTTAAAACCGCAAGTTTATTGAGTTAACGAGCTTTTGAGGATGCTCCGAAGGCTAAATAGTATGATGAACCCCCAACTGACGTCCTCTTTTTATATTTTTCAGTCGGCTGGCATTTATTTTAAAGCATTATTAAAAGTATCTCTGGTACAAATATGTTGATTGCAATTTGTGAAAAAAAGGCGTATGAAGGGGTTTTTGCGCTGAAAACACTCTTAACTTTGAGTCTGCTTTATTTGGATGTCATTTACAAATACGCCTTTCGATCTCCCATAATGCGCCAATATCTTTCGCTGAAGGCGGCGTCGGTAAATTGACCCGTCAAGATCCAGTATTTAGCAAATATGCTGGTTGCAACTTCTGATGTAAATGGCGTATGAAGGGTCGTTGCGCTGAAAATACTCTCTAATTTGAGTTTACTTTATTTGAAGACCGTCGGAGGATTTCACTCAAAAATGTGCTTTTTGATCTACCATGGTGCACAAATGTCTTTTGGTAAAGATCCACATTTAGTCCACCACGCGCTCCAATTCTCTTGTCTTGACTGGCATCATGTTATGATTCCGTGAATTTCTTTCAGAGACGCTGCAACCGCGATTGCTTTTTAATTAAGTATTTAGGATATAATTAATTTATTAGACATCTCTTTTTCTATCTTGATATTTCTGTTGTTAAAATTTCAGCCTCATTCTTTTGTAATTTTCTTTCTCCCTAGTGTTCTCTGTACACTTACTACTATCTCATGTTTTTCACTATGTGATATTTGGGAGGTCTAGGTTGATAAATGTTCAGAGTACATGAGCATGGCTTGAACAAGAGTCTGCTATTCAACAGACCATATTCTCATCACTGCATTGCGGTTTAACGCCATGTTTTCCGAAATGTAGAATTTTGAAACTTAAATTGTTTTATTTGTACGAGTATGGACCGGTGCTCTTGGGTTAACCTCAACTTCACTTACGGGTCTTATGTGTCGTGTTAACCGAAGTTTGTGAACAATCCATTTTTTGTCTAACAGTTTGTGAATTAAATGTAGCTGGATAGTCCGTGGGTGCTAATTTACCTCCCGATCAGTTACAGACTGCACTGTGCACTTTCGTTATGAGGAAGACTGATATTCTGTTTGGGCCATGACGCTGCATTTGCTCTTTAATTAATTGGAACATTTCAGTAAGAGCCACGAAATTTGATGAAGTCTGAATTCGGAATTTTGAATCGCGCTGCTTTCTTGAATCCTGTTTACGCCCTTCACATATTTAATGTTTTGTTAGTTTTTTCTCATATGAGCGTTGTTCATGTGTATAGTGGTTCATTTATATCACCTCTCTCATGGTGTTTCGATTAAATAAATATAATTATTGATGCTTTTTGCACGCTAAATGGACAAAGTTATGGTTCCTCTTTTTGCCACACAGAAAGACGAACATACGTTCATAAAGACTATTTTAGCAAGTGGATAAATATTATTTTCGTGAATTTATGCCTATCCTTTCTGTTCTTTGTAATTTCGTAGTTTGCCTATTGGGAGTACTTACGCAACAGAAGCCTAAATTTTCCTTTATCTAATGAGTCATCATCTGATGTCATTTACAGTTTGCTTGGCACTTAGACTCGTTTGGCGGAATTTTCTTTACTTTAGTTGTGTCGAAATGATCTGCTTAGACAATGAAATGCCATGTTTATTCGGAATGACTGGAAAACGTGTTCATATTTTGATAAATATGTCAATAGCTGACAACATGAATGCATGCAGTCATTACCCGAACAGTATTTAGTCATTTATGTCGGACATCTGTGCTTAACGTGTAAATATATCTATTGACCGTCATCTAAACATAGGCATGTTTCATATGGATCCGCGTGGACTATAAAGCAAATTCATGGCTTTGACTGAATAAACATGGTTAATGCAAATTATTTCAGCAATCTAAGTAATTGCTGCATATCAATTCCTTAAGTATTTAATGGGTTTGGAGGAATTGTTGCTTCAACATCAATGCTGAAACATTTACAATCAAAACCGTTAGGTGCGCACTCGCCTTCAGTAGTTCATTAATTGATTAACAAACAGTTTCTATGTACCAAAGTCTTTTACCCGGTTTGTCATTTTGTAGCAATTCAGTCATGAGCATACTCGAAGTGTACACGTAGGTGGCCTATTCCCTCAAGTCCAAAGTGCATTGGGTTCTAGTATTAATTCGTAATCAGTGAGACGACATTTTAGCGGATGTTGGTTGGAAATTATTGGTTCTCAATTGAACAGGAATTTAAATAAGTTGTATGAGCATGATATGCCATTTAAGTGTAAAGTTGGACATGTATGGCTCCTAATTATGCCGACGATCTGGTTTTTATGGAAAACGATGCAAGGCTTAGCATAAAAGTTTAGGGGCATCCCCGTTACTACCGATGACTATTTCACATCCTTGGGTTTAAATTCAGTTGACGTCTTCGATGGTAAGGAATGAAATTAATGATCGACGGACGGGATACTGTGTAACACTTGGGTCAGATGCTCTCAACCACGTTCGAGGACCTAGCTGAACGTTGGCAAGTACCTTACAGTTTCCTCATTTATAAACGAAGTGGATAAGGCGAAAAATGACGCTGAATTTGAGAGCCTTAGTATGGTATAAAAGCTGGCAAGTCATGCCTGTAAACACAGGAAATGCGATCAATATTTCTAATGAATGTTAATTGCATCCAGATGCAATACAAGAACTTATAAGACATAGACGCAGTACTTTCCCTTCACGTTACAGTAAAACGACGAAACACCTGCATATTTTTTGAATGCTAAAGCAGCCTACTGTAGTGACGTGAGGGATAGCGTCTAATGCGTAATATCCGGCCGTATGTTTAAAGATCCCGTCACTCAAAATCGATGACATTTCCCCATTGAAAATTCTTAATATGAATTTAATTAAAAGACGGAGGCTTTCGCTTGATTTTGCTTAAGCGTCGTACGGACAAAAGCCTCAGCATGTTCACATGTTGACAGGCAGTTAAGAGAACACAAGATTTGAGTAGAAATGTCAACTTCGATCGTAAGCGCATCATTTTTCATATATTAAGATGAGAGTTTTTCTGTCAAATTTATTTGCAATTTTTTCAACTGGTAAAGTACAATGAGTGACCGATCTCATGAAATGTTGGCTGAAAGTCTGAAATGCGCTTTTGATTGGGAAGTATTACTTGGACGCGGTTGTAATACTCATTATCTTAAGGCATACTCTTATAAAATTTCGGGCTCGGCATGGCATAATACCTGGCCGTTTACCACTGCTTCTCATGAAATGTACAACATGGCCCGCATCCATTCCAAAATTCTATGGACTCTGTGTGATAGCTCTTTAAGGGCATATAAAAATATATGATTTTCTTTATGCGGAACGCATGCACCTTGTAGAGTAAAATCCCTAAGCGCTAATGCAACGAATGATCAGGCTCCAAATTATTCGGCAATTAGAAAACTTTTTTAAAATCAAATTATACTTCTTCCTTTAGTATAAAAGATAAAGTAGACGTGATTCTCTATTGACTGACTAAAAGAAAGCATATTTTTGTTTATGATTTCTATATAATATATTTGAATTTCCAAGACCATCTAAAATCAACGGAAAAAATGCATGCTACATAAGTAGTCATTTTTTTACTGAGTACGCCTTCTACAGGAGATTGACAAGAAGTGCATTTAAAAGGTGACATTCTGCCAAGTCCTAAATGTTATAAGAGTATGCCTTACTATAATCAGCATTACAGCCGCGACCAAGTAATCCTTCCTAATCGAAAACGCATTTCAGAATTTCAGCCAACATTTCATGAGATCGGTCACTCACTGTGAATTGACTTTTAGATCGTCGTTGGGATAGCAGTGAACACTTCGCGATCTTCAGTGTACTCAGTCGACTACCCATAAAGGTATGCTATGCACTATCCATTTGGCAAAATCTTAATAAAAAATTTTGGAGAGCAGGCACCGAAATTGCGAGTGTTTATGTGATCTTTTTATGACAATAGCCTTTTGGGTCACATTTAAATGCTCATCAGAACACAAAACCTAACTGTCGAAAGATTAATATTTACAAAGAAAACTGAGAGCGCCTCTAAGGTCTCGCCCCGATTCTTTTTTTTTCAAAACGGATTTCTTATCGGTTTTGCTAATTACTGACATTTGCGACTGCACCCCATTCCGATATAATTGTACTGGCTTTGTGATAATTCATGAAAAGCAAACCTATGCTAACTAATAATTCTCCGAAATATTGTCATAAAAGTTGACGAAACTCCACACAGTTACGTTATCTCGCAAAAAGCCTTAATGTTCACTCCTGCTATTGTTATCTTACCGCAGCACAAAACCCGCAGTTGGTAATTTTGTCGGTGCGTAGTACACATCCCTCACTTTTGAGGAGTCCTTAAGGGCGTCTTTTCTCAATAGACTCAAAGTGACACTCAACCGTTTACCCAGTGGTCAGATACTGTCTTGTGTCGTCTGCCAAAACAAAAAACCTCAAATCTGTCAGCCTGAGTGCAATATGTGCGTTACACCAGTAGTATGTTAGGCACAGAATGACAGTGCATGAAAGATCTGCAATTAATGACACGGTCAAACTCTTATCAAGTATGCTTTTTTAATAGCGGACAATTGCACATTATGAAGTCTATTTACTAATAGAGGAATGTACTATCACACATGCTCAGGTTGTCAAATGTAATAAGTAAACGCAAAACGTTACTTAAAAGACAATACCCTTCCCGTTATATTAGAAAATTATTAGATAAATTGTAAAGCTCCCAGGCATAGTTGAGAACTGCCGTCATGATTGCTCAGAAAAGTGACTTTTTTAGTTCACATGCCAGGGGATCCATTTTAAGGAAGGACATGCGTGTGAGATTGACACTCCCGTGTATCACCCATCTCGTCCACAGAGGTAGCGATAAATATTCACTTGTTAACATACTTTTCAAAATCATTTTATCTAGATTCGGAATGTTCAGTTGTGTAATCTGAATGTTTGTTTTGCCTTGAGGCGTGGATTTTAAAGCAACCAATGCATCTGCGTGGACGTCAGAAATGTCGAACTTGTATTCATTTAGTCGATGAAGAACACTGGGATTCGTATGGGCAGCTAAGTCCTAAAAACACAGCGATCTTGCAATAAATGGCGGATATTGCATAAACTCAGTATAACAATAAGGGAACTTACCTTTGTGGAGAACATAACAGATATCGATGGAAATGAACAATAACAGTCAAACACAGCGAATTTTATTTCTGCGAATGCAATCAAGACTGAACAACCCTGAACAATTGCTGGATCATGGAAGTGGAATGTGGCGGTCGTAAGGAATGTCCTCTTGAAGGGCGTTTTATGCTTCAGTAAACGCACGGATTTCAAGAGATGTTCAACCATTTGATTAAGGCCTCCATCAGCATCGGAATAACATTCATGTATGTTGTCTATATAGTTAACGAATTTTGTTTACGACGTGTAGTATTTATGCTCAGGTTTGACTATGACATTAAATGGTATGTAAACGTAGTTATGTCAGAGGTTCTGTACGAAAATAAAAAAACAGACGAACTCCGTTAAATACATGTCAAAGTGTGACGCCCTCTTAAGCAGCAAAGTTTATTTACCAGTTATGTTCGCATGAAACGTATTGCATGCTTTTCCGTTGATACCAAAGCATACCACAGTCAATTCGATGAAAATAAATATTTGATGTCTCCTACTTCCACGGTATTGTGACATTCCTACATGCATCTTTGATCAAAAGCGGACGTTATGTTCAGTGCAGAAATTCGTCTTTAGCGATCGTGGTTTTAACTTGACAATGTGTATAAATAGTTCATACGTCAACCAAAATTATCTGCTCTGCATAAGTTTATGTAGTTATATCATTTGCACTACATATGACCTGTTGTGCGCAGGGGTTGATAACGTTTCCGACCTGCCCGGTGAGGACAGAGTTCATGAAACTTTGATTGGCAGCGGTTTACCAAGTCAGTCAGACCAGTTAACATCATTGGCGTGTTGTCAAAGACATTAAACATAACCGATGTCAGGGGTTAGTGGCGCTAGCGTTTTCTAAAAACTAATGTTAGGTTTGCTTACAAATATAAAAGCCTTACCAAGATGAGAAATAAGTAGACAGGATTCCGTTCCTATTCGGATATAATGTGGCCGTTAGTCCATGCGATTGGTCTGTGGCGTCATTCTGCCCGGAAACATTGCTGCCAGATCGACCCTTGAAGGTAACGGTCTGCAGGGGTGTTGTCAGAGTTGTCAGCCAGAGTAATATCTTGGTTTAGTCACATCAGACAATATGTATTGGTACCCTCGACAACATATCGAGAGGACGGTTGCAAGAAACCATTTGCACTCCAGAATCAAACGGCTTTTAAGATATTTACTCCACTACAACTTACCTTCATCTT
>CACRXP010001545.1:34894-54691 GCA_902702965.1 Spirometra erinaceieuropaei | reverse complement strand
AGTCGTAGTTCAGGAGAAAATTTGGATTCGGGATGCTGAACAAAGAGATGATATTTTGGAGTAGTATGTCAACCTCACATGCATGCGCCCCTGTTTATAAGTACCTACTTTCTATGACGGATTGCTGTAATGCGTAGATCTAATCGTACATCTTATTTATTTGCCGCAATTTTTGCTGTCACCTTTAATTCCTGGTTTATATTTTCTTATTAGATGCTAGGATTGTGTTTACAAATATTATTTAACCGGCCTTTTACCGACGATTTCGCAGGTATTTCACCTTGGAGACAGGTTACTGCTTGGCGGAAATTGTTTTGCACGATCTTTATATACTTCTTTTACCAAGAGTTCTGCAGCTATGCCATTTTTGGTATACTTTTCGTTTCAAGTGATTTTGTAGATTTTACCCATTCAAGCCTTAAGTTTTTATTTCCATCGCTTCGGTAAAGGAGGTATTTTTGAGTCCGATTTTTTTGGCTGAGCGTGATTATCCTTTATTCTAGTCGCATTCATACATAAAAAGGCTATTTTCACTGTCGTGTGTCTTGAAAACCGCAATTTTTATGAGACTGGAGCCCTGAAGCGAGAAAAGCGCTCACCCAACGCTTTGGATTCATGCTTGAACCCATTGCCAAAGATAGTAACAGTAACATTGGCGGATTCAAATAGTGCTATATTTAGCAAGTGAAGTTTTTGTCAACCACAGATACTAAAACTAGCAATTTCCATGTCTATTTTAAATGCACTTGGCGCAATAACGTGTTGGTCGTTCGCATATGAGTCACTAGTGGATGTGGTTTAATAACCTGTGCTGTTGATTGGCAGATCATGCCTCGGCAACAAGGCTCATTGGTAATACCACTTGAAACAGTGTTGGGCTGCGGGTTGCCTGCTCGATTAATTACTTCGATCCGACAAAATCGGAGTGCTGAATGGCGAGGGCGAGGATTTTGCGTCTTCTGATGGGCTGCAACAGGAAGAATCAAGACTCAAGCATCTCCTGACGAAAACATTTTTTACCCTGTGCAACGGTCTCGTTCTTGTCCAAATTGACTGTGTAATCGAGTCCCGTCAAGTGGATCACAAACTGGCAGTTGACTTAATTCCCGCTCACCGACGCGGGTTCAACTGGCCACTTCTGGAGCCATTTTCCTGGTTGTCCAGCGTAAACGCTTTGCATATCAATTGCATCCTCAATATACTACTCTTATTTGAGTTCGCTAGCTTTATTTGCTGTTGTCTCTGATCACGTCTATGAAGGTGGATTTGGAACCTCTGAAGGACTAAATCCTTGCTTTCGTGACCGAGTCCCCTTTTTTTCAACTGTATCATTTCATCATGAGTATCCAAGCCTTTCTCATTGGCGTCGTCAAATGAAGTGGGCCTTCTTAGCGTTGAAAAACAACTGTACTAATCTTTTTGATAAAAAAATTGCAGAATGATCTTCCTTAGGAACTATCAATGGAAAACCCACCTTGTTAAAAAGTGCTTTAGAATAACTATATATCTTGGTGCTGTAACCAAGTCTCCACTCCAAACAGGCAGGAAGTTCTGAATGCTAATAATGTTTTAAAGGCAGAATTTAAACTGTTATGTCCTTCTAGGTCGCGTCCTTTCTCCGACATTGGAGGCCCTGGTAGGACGTACTACCTTCATTTGGATGCAGGTTGTCCTTCCTTTTATTAGTTATCATGGATCTTGGGAACACTCCAGAAGAGGAAGATCATATTGTGCATATTCCGTTAAAAACTGCCTACGTTCTTCCATTGCAAGTGTTTGCAGGTTTCTTCCTATCCAGTCCCAGCGAGTAACTGCCTTCTTCAAGTTAATGCTTATTTTCTCCGCGTGTGGAACACATATTTGGGTCTTTGGGCTGTCGCCCGTAGTATGCTTGACAGGTGGATGGCAGTTTGACCAGCTAACTTTTAAGGCCTCATTCTTGCTTCACAGTCCTACTTAAAAGTTCTTCGCAAATTATTCACATCTTAACGAGCAAAGTGAGCAAAATGTTCTTTAGAAGGTAAACATGAAAGAGTTCTTCACATAATCGAAAATTTAAAGCAGTTCTCTGCCAGCTCTGGGCTCTTCTTTGGTGTGCAGTGTGTTATTTGAGTTTTTCTCGGTATTGCGCCTTACCATAAAGGTACGGTCGTCCTGATAACGTTTTTGTCCCGAAACTGCGTCATTATATATCTGGAGTTAATTTGAAATAAACCTACATAAATAACCCACATTTTATTCACCAGAGTCAAGGAAGTAGACAAATAAAAGCCAGGATAACGGTAAATAGATTCACTGATTTGAAAAACGGTGCATTGAAAGTACCCTTATAATTGCCTGAACGCTCTGTGACCAACTCTACGTCGGTTAAAATCTAGCGCCTTTTTCTCCGGGGTCGTCATAGGACTAACCGCGGATCATTACGGTGAATAAAGTAGGAATAACCACTTCGGTTCCCTCCTTTCACATTGTAAGGCCTGAAAATTTGAACGCGTTGGCGCTATGAAGTTCAGTTCCATAGGGGTAGCATGGTGAGACGAGAACTTAATAGAAAAAAGGCGTCCATATAAATATTCAGAATTGTCATGTGATTTTTAAGACGACTTCGAGTACGCCGTCCACAGATTGAGGTGGTTACAAAGTACTGGTCTTTGGTACCAAAACATTAGCGAGTCCACCTGGTAATTCCAAAGTATATCATCTTTCTCGTGTAAGACCGCCTCCACTGCTCACATAAGAAGGTCGTTTAACTGTAATAAGAAAGGAAATTGAAACAAGCATTAAAGTAAGCAGCATTCCTTTTTTAGTAATAAGGACTAAGAAGTAGATCCGACCGGCACTAAGCACCACGACCACTCTTTATGTTGTTCATATTTGCGGCAGTAGGTTGTGCAGTCAAAACAGTCGCAGTTGCAGTAGTTCCACGTTTCATGAACCTCCCTCTGCCAAGCATAAATATGTCGCAGTAAGAATACTGTAAAAGAATAGCTCACAACACAGTCGCTAGAAGAAAGTGCTTCCTTCAACGTATATCTAGAATAAAAGAAAATCGCAAAATAGTAAAAGGTAATGCCTTATCGTCTGCCGAGTTGAATATGGACTGCTCTTGGCTCAGCCAGACTCTATCGAGCGGACACAAGTAAGATCAGCTTTGAAAGAGAAAGTCAAAAGAAACAAGTGAAACCTGTAGTGATCATAAGAAACCCGGATACCAACATTATATTTTGGGGATAGAAGTCAATATTTAACTTTCCCTTCATTTGCTTCGGCTCCCTGTGTGTGCTTTGGCAGGTCATTTCCAAACAAAAGACAGCATTTTCCGAAGTCTTCAGCAATCACAGAACTGGCGGCGTTTTTGCGTCGTTTTTGTCTGCATGCGTGAGTGAAGCGTCCGCACAGTGTCCGAAACAGTGGTTGGGTTGCTAATCTAAAGTGTCCACTTCAATCTCTCTTGCTGGCACGGTGATGGCCAGTGAAGAACAGGAGGACGGAAGAGAGAGAGAGATACCAAGTTACCCCTTCCTCCACCGCCACACGCATTCCCGGGCGTCCTCTTCTGTCTCCGCTGCTGTCCGTTAGTGTTTTATGGACTGCAGTCCATTAACGCCTCTTATTTGGCACACGCCCAATGTGTCAGAGTGCCTCGTCGTCTTTAGCAGTAGCAGCACTGGCACCGTCGTCTTATAATTTCCAGTAACTTCACGGTAGTGACCGGTAACGGGCTAAGCGGGGGGCAACGGAGGAAGGTGTCGGCAACGGCGGTATGGCACCTCCGACCAACCATTATCTCACAGACGGCATCTTTGCACCAGCACCAGTATCATCGTTGTGCGCTAATGCACTGGGTGGTTCTAACGGCGCCGACCTGTGACCACGCGTGTCCCATATCATCCTCCCCTTTCACGTCTGCCTCCATCGCGTCTCCGTCCAACTCCTTATTGCTTTTCTTCCAGTCATCTTCCCTCGCCCCTCGCCCCCCAACCTTCCTCTGCAGGATGATACAATTTGAAGTTTGTTTTGCGTTGAGTGCAAGGAGGTGATGTGCGTGTCTGCGGGTGGGTGTCGGCGTCGCAGCAGGTGATAATTTACCCACCACCCCCCTCCCCAATCCTCATATCTTACACCTTTTTGCAATTATCAGCGACGCACTATCAGTTCGCTTACGGACGCGCGTGCTCGTGTCTTCACTGGTCAACATGTGCGTCTTCGTTTTGTCGCCACCGCACGCCCAGCTACCCTACCGTAGGTGGCGGCTGTTGTATCACCGTCCCATCCACCATCCCCCCCCTCCCCCGATACAGACACTTTCACTTGCTAACTCTTGCATTTGCCTCCTCGCCCTCTTCTCCACCCTTTAATGCATACCCACCCCCAACAAGGAAGGACAGCGGGGGAAGAACGAGTAGCAAGCGAGAGAGAGCTAACTCGCTGGCGCACGCGTCCACGTCCCCTGACAATGCATTAAATTGAAGGGCTTCAGTCTCGCTCTGACTACATCGAAAGTGCATTCGTGCATGCGTGCAGGTCTCCTGTCTGTTAAAATGGTCTTGAGAACCGAAGACAGACTGGGGCAACTCTTATCCCGCCTTCTAGGTGGCAGCAACGTCGACGTCATCAGCGGGAGTGCAGACGTTGATTCGTTTGCAGGCAGAACCTTGGCCTTAAGACAGACGAGTAGACAACTACAATTAGCGCCCCACAGCTGTTGCCGGCAACGGCAGGGGGAGAACGGCACAGCCACTTTTGATTTATTCGCTGGCATCAGTCAGTCAGGTACGGGTCAACCTTAGGCTTGAGTAGGGATTCCGTTTTGTCATCGAATCCGACGATGAACCATTGGAGCGCTGAAATTGCACCATGTCGCTTGTGATCGAGAACATCAAAAGTCACACAGGAGTGCTGTTTACCTATCCTGACTGGTTGACAGGGTGAGGAACAGGTCCTATTGTTATGTAATCCCGATTTAGAGTCTTACCAGGTGAAGAAGAGCAACCAACGTTGGCGCGGTACTACCGAAAAGTTGAAAAACCTGTAATAGCGTTTCTGGGCCCAATTGCCTTCGGCAGTCAGTCGCACTCTTGGTCCACAATGCGATCTGAACGGGTCGGTGAAGGTTATTTCCAAGTGGCACAATGTCTTTCGGCCACCATGTGCTCACCCTGCTGGCTTTGAGGTTGCATGTATAACTTGCGCATCAGCCGGTTCCTTCCTGGCTAGTATTGCACAGACTTCACTCCCCTTCGTCCACGCGGATCCTCGAGTATAGGACATACTTTTTTTAAATAGACTTCCCTTTGCGGTGGACTACGGTCACAGGAAGAGACATCTGTCAGGATCTATGATTCCACAGCCTGCAAGCAACTCAAAAAGTAGTCTGTGTGATCTTGTCCACATAATCTGCAAGGCTCAACTGTAGGCTGAACCAGCAGAAACAATCAGGTTACCATTCCGCCCTCGAATGGAGATAAACGATGGACGGTGGTCAGGTTGCCAATGTTGATGCCTTCGCTCGAAATCCTGTTTTCTAACCTTCCCGTAGGCCTTGTAACTGGCTTTCACGGCTACCGGTCAGGAGCAATGTGTGCAGGTGGGTGCTTCTGTTTTGAACTATATTCGCAATTGCTACCATGGAGGGGGCTAATAATGTTTGTAGGGAGGGAACACCAAGACAAGGGAACCTCGTTAAGGGAACTTTCGTCTTCCCAACCAAATAATCATAGGGGCATTTGCCTCATCGTGCGCTTGGATTTTATGCTAGCCATGCATAAAGGATCAAGTTTAAGATGATGATCCAGAGGACAGTGAATGGATAAATAGGTTCCCAAAAGCAGCATTACCCGGCTCTCGATAAACGCAAGGACGTAGGCAATATTTGGTGAAGAATGGATGCAGTTAGGAAGGCGACAACTTTCTTGAGGGGAGTCGGTAGTAGAAGGGACTTATGTGGCTCCCTAAACAGGACATGAGAACAGGAATCGGCTGCAATACGGATGGCCTTGGGCCAACTTCCAGTGCAGTTAGGGTTGGGCTTAAGTTAAGGACTAAGGTTAGGCAAAGGATTGGGTTTAAGGCTAGATTTGAAGTTAGCGGTAAGTCAGAATCAAGTTTGGGGTTTAGATAGAGGCTAGTGTTGACTTTGGAGTTGAGGTTTAGGGCATGGTTAGGGCTAAGATTAAGGCAACGGTTTGGTATTAGATTAAGGTTTTAGTTGGAGTTATGACACGGAAATCTTTTGCCTTTTCCGGAAATATGAGCAGGCCCGCCTTTATCACTTGGGCGTGGCGCACCTATTCCCATGTTTTGTTTAGGGGGCCAAATAAGTCACTCCTACCGGATCGGTAAATAATAAACTGTATAACCTTCACCTAGTGTACGACATCAGATGCTGAAGTGCACTACTAGGAAGTTTGTGAACTTCAGAATTCCATATTGAATTATTGCAAATTTGTTGGGGAGTCCGAAAGGATCATATCCCCATAGATTCTACTAAGCAGAAATCTTAACTTCAGTGCATATGTGCCTACTTCACATAGTCTATGTCTGTAGCTTTCGTCTGCTTTAAGAGAAAAAGAGCTATTCCAAGGACGGCGTGTGACCATTGCTGCTCACCTTGCAGTGGGCCAATTAGGTGGATCATGAAGATCCGATAGACAGTTGATAGACTCTTGATACATACGTAGAGACGGAAATCAAGATTCAAAATTCTTCAAAGCCCAACGAGACAGCAGGACCCATCGTGACAACGCTGTATGGATACGATATTTAAAGAGCGCAAACTAAGTATTTTCAAAAGTTGGTCGGATGTGGTTATGTGGCCCCACCTGGAGCAAAAAAAACCCCAGTCACCTCTAATACGGGTCCGGTGGTTAAAGAGGTTTTTCCAGGTGGAGGCGGGGGACGCACAGGCGACGAGGTCAAGTAGTTTTATGCAAAAGAAAAGCTATTGGGAATGCGCGGTTGTACTTTGAGTGGTTGAGAAATGGTTGCCTTAACCCCCAACTATAACCCCTAATCCGAACCCCGAACCCCTAATCTTAACCTTTAACTCTAACCCCAACCCCATAATCAAAACTCCGAAGCCTAAATTTTAACCCCAACCCCAACAGTATTGTGTCCATCAGGTGGGGCTACCAAACCACATCTTACCAAAAAGTTTTCAGAGTTTCGAAACATGAGATCATCCATTAAAGTGGTACCCAGTGAAACAATTAATCATGACAGTTTTCTTGAAATCGCGCTTATAACTTTCAGTTGTGTTTCAGTCGATGGCTTGCGTGTCCTCCTCCTCCTCGTTCGTTTGTGGCCTTCGCACCACCATCCACTCCTCGTTTTGCGGTCACCCCAGAGAGTCAACTTGCCGTTTGCAAGGTAACATTAGTTGACTGCTCCGTTCGGCAGATGGGTCACCTCACTAAGTGCTAGTAACTTAAAGGTAGGTACCTCCTACTATTCGTGCGTTATCGCTGGACACTGTCGCGCTTTTTACCTTGAGGAGACGATGCTTTCCATCCTTAAGATTTCCTGGTCTTTTCACACCGAATCTCCTTTAAGTTTAAGCAGAAGAATTCGACTCTAAATCCCACTGCTTGGTACTCAACAATGACCCTGTGTTTTGCTGATTTTCCAATTCTTCCTCCTTTCGCATAGTGCTCTCCTATGTTGCCCTCGTTTGCTAAAATAGGCAATATCCATATACCAAAACGGATGAGCAAATCGGTCTCAATCTCCCTACCCTCCATCTCCCACGCCAATTCATAACGATGTTAGGCGCAGTACAGTAAGTAGGTTTACTCAGGAAATGTTAACGGAAATTCCGAAATACGTCTTCGTTTCGAAAAGATTAATTAAGTAGGTTTCTAAAACTAATCAGCCTACAGCATAATAATATCATAATTCAGTTACCTCCGGATTTCGGCTTTCGAACGAACTTCCTTACGGCTGCATGCAAATACTACACTCTGTTTAAAATGACTACTTATGAGCATGAACTTTTCCCGTTGAGTTTCGATGCCCCTAAATGTCCAATTAGATTTCATTGAAAACATGCAAAAAAATATTTATTCTTTGGCTCATTTGGTAGAAAATTACGGATTCTTCCAATTTTATACTCAAAGGAGGGACATAATTCGGTTTTACAAAAGTTTCTAGTTGTGAGACTTTTAAATACCGTGAAATGGCCGTTCGTAAATCGTCATGTCTCTGCATTTACCAATGTGGCTTGTAAAGGTGACAAGATGGATCAAATCCACTGCCAAATTTTATGAACCCCATATGGTCTCCTCTTAATACAGTAGAGAAATGTGAGGTTTTTCGTACGCGGAAAATATGCGGTTCGTAATTTGGAAACCCTGAATCCAAGCGTAACGGTACAGCGGGTTCAAAATTATTCGGTAATTGGAAAGGTTTTTGAAAACCGAATATTACCCTTTTTCGAGTATAACGTTGGAAGTAGACGTGATTTACTACCGAATGAGCCAAAGAATGAATAGTTTTATGCAAGTTTTCCATGAAATATAATTGGACATTTAGGGGCATCGAAAATCAATGGGAAAATTTCATGCTAATAAGTAGTCATTTTGTACAGAGTGTAGTATTTGCATGCAGCCGTAAGGAAGTTCGTTCGAATGCCGACATCCTGAGGTAACTGAATTATGATATTATTATGCTGCAGGCTGATTAGTTTGAGATCCATACTTAATTAATCTTTTCAAAACGAAGACGTATTTCGGAATTTCGGTTAACATTTCATGAGTTAGCTCACCTACTGTACGTGGGCTGACGTGAAGAGCTCTGCCTCCATATACGGCAATAAACTAAGATTCCTGCTGATTTTCCAATATTCGGCAAACCTACGTCACGCGAAAAATAACGTATTGGGTAGAAGGTAGTTATAAGCCAGTCTAACCAAAACCGAATAACCGATATAAGCAAATTCACCAGCTGCCAATCCGTTGAGTACCTGATAGAAGTAGGATTGATTAGTGAGCTTCATGCAGGAATACAAGTTAGAAAAACACCAGAGGGGCCAAGTGGAATGCAATCGTTAGGCTACCGACTGCACCGCAAATACTACAATCATCAGGCCAGACTGCTTTTGGCAGGGAATGGTGAAAAACGCTAGAATGATAAATTTATTTCGTGCGTAACCTCGAGCTGCTGTCTCAGGCGTTGGTGCTCGCAAGCGTGGTCATGCTATGTACAGACTGAAGTAAGTCATGCCCGGAAGGGAGAAGGTGCGTCCGAATGGTCTGTTGCTTTTATTAGTTTGCAGGAGCGAGTTTAAGAGCATTGTGTCCTAGTTCGTGTACACTGCAGTATGGCCGACATGGGCAAATACGACTGTTTGAACGTGCGTGCGTGTATGTTGCAGCAAATCAGGGCGATCGGTTGGGTTGTAGGGCCGGCATGTCTAGAGAGTTTTTAATGAAGTTGGGCAACCGGGAAACCGCTGGGAGTTAACCGAAGGTGTTTTACGCCGTTTCGACGGTCAGTCACAGAGACGCCTGACGAAAGATTCCGGCTGACGCGTTCTATGTTTATATTCCAATCACAAACTAATGTTTTCGGATTGTGTGAACTTGACAGTACCACATTTCGATTAAACTAGTCCATTTCTCTTCCTCACACCCATCCTCGCTTGACTTTTCTGCATGAAATGGTTCTGTTTCCGCAGACGCATTTCAACATGGGGACTAGTAAAATCGATTGTATTTGATCTCCAGTCGTGAGCTTCGGGATTAATGCCTGAGATACGAGACTGAGCACACTTTTTGCGATCCATAAAGAAAACTTTACCTGGATTGAGTTTGGCAGTTTGTAAAAAATAAAATATATCATACCTTGTTCGAACTAATTACTCCAGCAGAATCTTCTCTTTCAGTTGTTTTCTAGATAGCTAACATGCCCTTAGAACATCGATCAGAGTTTCCTCAGCTGTGTATCTAATCGTCCGGCAGGCTTTTACTCGGTCGAAATTCGAGTCCGCACGTTAAATGTGCCTGGCTTCTACGAGGCGTGTACGAATGGATTCCATGACTCAATAACAATAGCGTCAGCTTAGCGCTTTTCGAACGCACATAGCGCTTATTGGGATCAGATGAAGGAGCCAACAACTTTGTGTCCCTTTACCTATACCTTCCGAGCTATCCAATAAATGACCATTGACTCCGATGTTACTTCTTTGATCATGGTTGTTCAATTACATAGGTTTTAGATGTTTGTCGATTTGCAATGGAAGAAGGCTGAGAAAGCAATGAATGTTTAGCTCGCGTCTTGACCAGCAATCAGACATCGTAATAAAACAAACTAGAGGCTAGATCAGCTGATTTGAAATCAGGTTGACTTTGATGGGGAACTGTGATGCCGTATTTTTGTTTTTATGTCAAACCTAACAAGTGTACTATCTGGATTGTCATCGGTGATGGAGACATAATAGGAGACATACTTACGAAAAGTAAGCTCACTGAAATATCTTAACAAGCAACTAAATGCATTTATCCGCTCCTCATTGAAAACATCATTTAACATCACAGGAACCTGCTATCGGACGTAAACTGGTGTCGAAATGAAGTCGACAAACATACATGTTTACGGTATTAGAAAACTATGGCCACTTTAGGGACGCCGACTACAATTATTTATGACTAACCGATCCTCCTTGTTATTCACTTACATAGTATGGAATCTAGCCTGCTTTGTAACGTTCACTTCACATTTATACACGGCTTGACTATTTAATCATCAAAGCCTGCTATTCCTCGGGTTTACGAGCTGCCATGGACAGTAACTCACATTTGTATGGTACTTTCATAGCATGTTCACGATTCCCTTGATTGGCCGTTCCACGATAGCGTGCTAGTGGTTCCAAAAACCCACAACGATCTACTTGGTGGCTAATCTGTATTACCATTCAGGACACGCAAAATTCATCCATGAACCCAAAATGTTGTATTTTGCGCCACGGCTCCACCCTGAAAATCGCCCTTGCAGACGGATGAAGTTATTCAGCGTGTGTGTGTGTGTGCGTGTGTGTGTGTCGGCTCCGGTGGACATCATCGAAATCGACGGTCGAACTTGAAGTGTCGGCTCCGTCTCCATGCTGCTTCTTTGCTGCATGTGAGATTCGAGTCCAAGGCTATCATGGCACTTCAAGCGCTGTGGCTTGGAAGGCTGCTGACTTGCGCCCCAACTTGGTCCACGTAGTCTGTCCAGTCGAGTGAGTGTTTGTATGTAGTAGTGGACTGGTTGGCCGAGAGCCAGGCTGAAACGGCTCCTTCTTAACGTGACCTACGGCATTCCCACGCATGTGATATGTACGCCGCTCAACCCCCGTTGTGTAAAATCATGGTGCTTGTGTTTGGGGACCAGGTCGTGCATGTGGCGCGCGCAGACAAGGTCACCAGACTATGTCAGCCACCGCGCTTATTCCCCCACCTGTCAACTGACGGGCTCGGACAGTGGCTGGGGTCTGGGAATGGGAAGGGAGAATGAGGTCGACGACTCAGCGCATTTTCCTCACTACGAACAATCTGACGTGCTTGAGACTCTCACGGCGCATTAAAAGCCGTGGCGTGGAGGTTTGCCAACGGACGGGATAACTTGGACTTCACAGTCGGCTCACTGTTGTGTGTTTGCGTGGAGCGGCCGAATGGTGGTCTGACCGTCAGGCTGTGCAATGTCCCCTCTTAATATGGCCCTTATGGCATTCCCATTCCGTGGGATCCGAGCCATGTGCAACGGCACGCCTAGGTGTGGCTCCGGTCATGCCATCTGCCCCTTCGCTGTTGGTCAAAAGCCTGGTCATTTGCTGTGTGGACCAGTGGGTGTGAAGTGGAACGCCAAGGTGCGGGACCGACCCGGCCATCACCTGCGCACTCCCCCATCTCCGATCTTTTTGACTCTGTTTAGACATGGCATCCAGGTGGGGAGGAGAGAGTGCGGTAGCTGCAGCGCAAGTCCACATTCACTATAACCTAAATCACGCGCAAGTCACCATCCCTGCTGTCACCTTGTTGTGGAACACACGGTAGCGACCGTCGAACTCTCGTTTGTGTGCGTTTGCATGCGTGCGTGATGATGAAATTCCTGGCAGCCATCCAAGCAGACTACGGTTCCAAATACAAGCGGACTGCGTCACTACTGAGCCAGGATTAAATAATTCTGCTGACGGAGAAGTCACAGATCGTAGAGCGCTGGGTCACGCATTTCCAGGATGCTCTCCGCTAAACGCTCGCAGCCAGTGGAGAAGCCATGAACTGGCTTCCATACGTGAACACCGGTGACGAGCTTCGTCATCCTTAATCTCACCAGGAGAGAATCAGTGCAATGAAACAGCTATTCAATAGTTAAGTAGCATGTGAAGAAACAATCCCAGCCTTTGGAAATACGGTGACATCTAAACTATGGGAAACTTAACTTACTCTTCCAGAAGATGTGGATACGGGGAAAAATCGCCCAAGACTCCAAGGAAGCCGTCATCATGCCCATATGCAAACGCATCGAGAGCCGAAAACCCATTCGATAACTAGTGAGGCATTTAGCTACTCAGCATTGTATGCAAACTACTTATATCTGTGCTGCTCGTCTGGTAGGCCGTAGTGAACGATGCCCACCGTGTGCAATATTGGCACAGGGATGATGCCTTGGGCGTGAACTTGTTTACGCTGATCGTGAGCTTGATCAGAATCTACCGTACTATCCCCTCCCTCACCCACTTGGATCGGGTGTCAAGACAAAGTTAAGATGATGTAAGACGGGATCAGGCTCAATCGCCTGGAGACCTACATGGAACAAGAACTCCCTCAATATTGTAGAGCCAACGGCATGCTCTTTGCTGCCCACTAACTGCGAGAAAGGCGCTAAGAAATACGAGAGCACATTTTCGCCATTTTCGCGCATCCGATGATAACTTTTGTCCCAGTGAGTCTTGACGGACACTGGAGAATCATGCCTAAATCCGGAGGTCAGAAGAGATAGACAATTAGTAAGTCAACTACACGATGAGCTGATGGCGTGCGTTACAGATACCCAAACAGTTTCTGAGGCATTCGTGGCGATAAACGGAGTAGGTCGGGGTCGCCTATTTGCCTCCGCCCTACTCAACTTCGTGTTCTCCACCATGTCAGTGAAAGCCTACTATGAGAAACGTCCGGGGATAAACGTCAACTGCTGAAATAATGGACAACCGTTCAACATCCGACGAATGCAGACATCCTTAGCAGTCTCCAAGGCTAGTGGCTACGACTTCCTATTTACGGGCGACTACCCATTGAACACCACGACGATAGAAGACATGTAGACGAGTATGAACCTTTTCAGATTTGGCTGCTCCACCTTTAGGTTAATAAGCAGTAAACAGATAGCAATGTTCATGCATCAATCGGTGCCAGCTGATTCATGCGACGCATTAATGTTACATTTCGATGGAATTCTACCAATAACCATGGATAGCTTCTCGTACCTGGTAAACATATAACTCAAAAGCACGGAAGGGTCAATAATCAGTTAGGCTTTTGTCAGGGTGCATCACCCATTCTCTGCTCTCCGCCGCCTCCTATTCAATAAGTACCTGAGAATGTGTAGGGTTGTCTTCCTGGTTACGCTCTTTTAAATGATATGGGCATAGATAGTGTAAGATGCCGAGACAAGAAAACAAACCATATTTGCCCCAGTCCCCTCCAGAGACTACGGTGTGTAGAGTGTGAGAAAAGGGTCCTTAAATCCATGGTCCTCGAACGACTGGTGAGCTCGGTGTCTATAACATGATGAAGCAGTTTCAAATGCGTTGGAGCGCAGCCATGAGTCAGCGCCGACATATTCAGATCTCGGCCATCATGTATATACTGCCATCTAACTTTTATGATCCAGATTAACTCCGACCAACCGCAATGTCAGCCAAATCAACCTGTCTCCCACACAACTACACACCACCATAATCCTTCCGCCGCCGCCGCCGCCGCCGCCGCCGCCACCACCACCACCACCACCACCACCACCACCACTTCCAACACCAACGCCATGCTTTAGTGCCAGTTTTCCTGTTCAGACATCTTCGTAGCAATCGAAGCGGAAACGCCTCCAGGGCAAAAGGGACATCCACTACCAGCAGTGCGCCCATAATGCAACCGTGCCCTAACGCAATCGCCTATTTGAGTCACGAATCTGCCTGGTCAATGACCTGCGAATCCACAGCAGTATTACCGCCGAACCAGTGGCGGAAGCACCGACTAAAACCCGTCATGCCCATCTTACCCGCCCATGCACCTGCATGTACGTCCTTCCCCGCCTCCGGTCTTCTTAGCTGTGTCTCGACACCGGACCCAGGCGGGGAGGAGGGGAGAGGACGGTGGACGCTGCGCAAGTCTATTCTCACTATAAACTACTTCACGCTCAAGTCATCGTTCCTGTCTCACCTTGTTGTGGAGTACACGGTGGACATCATCGGGTACGACGGTCGAACTACCACCCGCCCACACTGTCGCAGGCTGTCCAGACGTCGCACGGGTCTCCTGTGTGACGTGTATTGATGATAATAACAAAAAGGCACATGCTTTGTTTAATTTCTGAGGGAATTAATGCGCAAACTTGGAGTTAATCTTCAGTGCATTAATTTACTCGGAAATTAGACAAGGCGAGTTTAAAATTAAGTTCATACACCAGAAAACACACGGGAGAAGCTGGGGAACCCACTGATGAGCCGAACCCCTCGCAGCTGAGTAAGGCAGCGGCACAATATCGGCGAAACAGGCGTGTTTGGGCTTTTTGCAAATACCCTGTGTTGCTAGTACGGTAAATAATTACACAAAAAGGCCCAGTTTAGGTCTCCCTCACATCACCTTACTGTACACGTACACGAAGGCACAACTGGGCAATGCTTGCGCTTATTCGACCACAAACGTATACACGTCAACAATCAACAAACTATCACGCGCTGCACACGCAATGATCATGCGAAACAATCTGCTAACTTTATTATTGCGGCAGAAACATTGTATGGACACACACACACACTTCCCTCATGGGAGAATTACGGGCAACGGCATGGATAAGGACCCCACATCCCTGACGGCAGACTGTGGATCACGTCCTAGGGGGCTTTTATTTTGGCATCCGTTGGCAGGCCTTTGCAGAGATTACCCTGCCAATAACAATGACTTCCCGTGACTTCAAACCATCACTCGAACTCCTTTATTTTTTGAAATTTACTTTTTGTTTATTTTTAATTACCGCGCTTATTTCGGTTGTCGCAAGAAAGCGTACGACGAGTCTTTCAGGAGAAATCCAAACAATTTCTGGGTTTTCCTGCATTTTGTCAGCTTACTGTCTAGTGCACTGCCCCATCCATAAAACTCCCCTTATCATCAATCACGTATGACACGATCCACAATCCACCGACAGTAAAGTGGGGTCCTTCTCCCTACCGTTGCCAAAGTACCTTTGGGGATATCCTGCTCATGTAGACTGCAGGACCAGTACGTGTGCGACACGCGTGGCGGAAGGTTTTCACGTCACACCAGCCATTGCGCCCAATCTCATTGCCTACCGGCCCAATGCTCTAGCGGACCACTAACAAATGGGGGAATGAGTCCGATCCAGAGCATCCTTTCTCGCGGCAAATCAGCTCATTCTTCACCATAAAAAATATGGTGCGTCAAACTGCGTGTCCAGAAATGTTACTACATAACCAGAGGAATTGGACCTCCTTAGGAACGACGTAGGGTTGCAAAAGCTGACTTTTTGGGAACCTCACGCTTCTGTGCGTTTTGAGACCCCAGGGAATCTAGTTCGTATGGCAGTAGGACCCGTATCGTGTATAGCTTGCATGAAGATGATGCAAGCAGGGGGCCTACGCCCACCTCCGATCGTCTTGACTTTGTTTTTTTGTATTAAAGCGGGGTTGGTGTTAGAAGAGAATGGGACAAATACACCGCAACTCCGCTTCACCATAAACCAGTTCAGTCATAAGTTACAGCAGCGTCTACCGCGTGGTGCGGTGAAGGAGCTCGCCGCTAATGACCGTCTAACTATTCAGCGCAACTCTTTAAACGGTTGCAAGTGTCTTCAGTAGTGGCAACACAAGACCAAACATTTCTTTAATGTCATGGGCTGAAGCTTAGAACGTTTACCAGTCCATATCGTTAAGAAAACATATTTCACATTAAATTAAAGTCATTTCGATATTTGCAACATTTTTGATTGTTTCGGTGTGAATTAGGTTCAAAACATGTGAAACTCTGGCAGAGAAATATACTGTCCTTCACACTCAGCTGGCACTTTTTCGTTTTTGGAGGAACATTCACCGACCAGGTTACGAGCCTTCAGTGTGGCGTTGCACCTTAGGGCTCAATCTGAAGCTCTCTCACTTGCAGGCACAAAGCGGCCACTAGTGATGCAGGAAGAAGTACCGGCAAAGACAAGAGGGACCAGGGGGGAAACTTTCTGGCTCATTATTCGTCACCAGTTAGCCACGCTAAACCCCGGATTTCGATCACCTGGAATTCAGACTCGAACACGATGGTCATTTAGCGTCTGACCAGCATATCCCGTATACTGATCAACGGACGCCCTTTCATCGATTGATAATAATCCCAGTCGCAACCTGCGTAGCAAGAGACCCTTGCCCATTGATAAGGCGCCTGACTTTAAAAGCCATAATTTACAAAAGAATCCGGGTTCGAATCCGGGTTGTTCGGAACTGAGGTTGCGTATGACCATCTCAGAAATGCCCAGCTCACCCTCACTCGTCTTTGACGACATTCCTATATGCCTAAATAATTATTACATCAAGTATAATATGTACATATCTATTCCAGCTTGTATGTGGAAAGAAACAATTATGATAAATCTCCTTTAGTATTACTTTAATACTCCTAAATGAAGTCGTTCGGAGCTTATCGCATTAAAGCGAACATGAAAATTTGTGTAATTTTCAAACTCGTTTGATTTTCTTACTTAGAGTGTATAAACAAGAAAACTGATTACATGTAGTGTGGGCTTATTTTTAATTCCTCAAAACCTGAGGTGGTTGTGTATTTTCATGGGGGTCCGGTAGGGACTCATAGGGAAAACTGTCATCTCAAAGCTAATCCCCAGTGAGGTTCGAGGATGTTAATCACTGTTTCTTGGTCTTTTCTTAATTCTTTCCGCCATATTCTGCGGAATATTAGTGGCGGGATTTTGGTTTCATGCAGGGATGTATTTCTAGTGGTGTATGTCGCCGTCTTAGGGCCTGGTTTCAACTGAGATGCAGACAACCAGGCTCCAGTCCGAGAGCTCATTCATCTGTTATGTTTAGTCCAGCTGATTACTAATGCTGCAGGATTTTTGCAGTACAGAAAGAGTAGATACGCTACTTGCGTACGAACAAGCTTCTTCGCGTTATTTGTTTTTAGGGAACTGGGATGGATTAGACCACCTGTTGAAATCCCAGCCGTTGGCCCTGCCGTATGGACGGCGTTGGACGGGATCTAAACGACAGGATCAATGACCGGGATCTCAATAGGTGGTCCAGTCCATCCCAGTCCCTCGAAAACAAATAACATAAGTTAGTGTGATTTACGGCTGTTTGTACAGCTAAATCTATTCATGCCATCCGTATTATAAAACCTGCAGTATTATTAATCATTTGTGCCAAAATAAAATAAGAGTGACCTCGTCGACTGGGGCGCGGTTCCCTCCATTCCAGTTCAGTCAAGTCCTTAAGAAGAGCACACGTACTAACAGGGGCAGTACGCATCGAAACTAACAAAACGTAAGTTTAGCATTTTCAATACGACAAGAAATTCAAAAGGGTAGACATGTGTCGTTGTGAAATTGAGTAGCTAAGAACACACGTTCACAGCAGAATGTTAATTTCATTGTGAGGATCTTCTGAGGTCCCCATGTAAACTACACTTAGAAGAAGCTTAAGTAGCCTGTTAGCCTGTCCATTCATAGAAATGACTTGAAAAAACTTTATTTCGTTTACTCGTTCACAGAAAAAATTTTAAGGGAGGGGTCATTAGGCTTGCAGAATGTCTAGTAATATCTGCGGCGATCATGCATCTTCTTACACATGTTTTCTGAAGCACGTTCACATGACCTCACAAATTTATTCTGCAAAGGCTTCCTCCCAGCGACAAATTATTACAATATCTTTGCCTCGTGTTACATAATTAGTGAGCATGGGATCAGGTTTGGTGCTGAGGTCTAGGCTTAGTGGTGGAACTGAATCAAATGCTAGTCATAAGTCCGACCAGTCGCCACCAAGTCCTGCCCTCCTGTTACGGGGCACCGAGTAGATGATTTTGTCAGTAAGTTCTTAAAGACGTTTCTTATAAGTGCCTTCAGCCTAAGACTTTTGATACAATAGACTTTTCCGGCTGTTCATTTAGATATGTTTGTCATCAACCTTCTATGTCCCTTAAACTACGTAGTCCACGCCACCGGCAGTTAAACTTAGCCCGAAATTGTATGTTTATGTCATGCCTATAGTTCTCTTCTTCTGCCGGGAAATCTCCTGAGAAATGCATTTTTATCGTCTGGTGTGTGGAGTGTTTTCTTTTGACGCTACCTTTTGAATATGTAAGATAATGTACTTGAAAGAAAAGATCAAATCACATTTAGGGGCACTCCTCACAACTTTAAAAAAATTCAAAAGCGCTTATTTATCTCCCATCCTCGCCTCTGCCCGTTTCTGTCTTATGTAGCTGTCACTTAAATTTATAAGATCTCGTCATGGCGCTACTGGGTATAATAATCATAATCTGAAGTCCAGAGCACCACTGACGGCTGGGGTCACGAAGTGCGAGTAGAGCACTAAATAGCTCTCGAGTATTGTCCTCAAGTAAATGAAATACAGCTCAGAAGTCAGTAGCTTCTTTTTGCCGGCCTATGGCCCTCTGATAGTTTCCAGAGGACTAGGTTTAAGTATGGAGCCAGCTCGTTCTAACTTGGAGTGGATTGAGCAAACCAGTCAGAAACACGTGGCCAGTCATTTGCTTTTCACAATGTATCAGAGGGTTATATTGGTTAGAATGGATTCCCGTAGACCGCCAGAGCTCCGCGTCAGTTTGTACAGTGAGTCGCCAACCCCCCTGTGGCTATTGCCGCCCAGAGGAGAGCGTCGGTTACAATGACCACCTGTATACCATGCATCCCGCTGCACTGCTGTGAGTGAAATCAAACAGAAGGCGGGCCGCCCGTCGCCATGTGACCTAAATGCTAACCACGACATCCCCTTGTCCCCTGCTACTCTTTCTTGCCTCACTGGTGTAAACGCAAATACAACACTGGGCAGAATTTGAGTGGTGGTGTTGGTGGTTATGGTGTCGTAGTGGTGGTGGTGGTGGCGGTGCTATGCGATGGCAGCGGGTGTGGCAGTTTGGGACATCAAATTTGGGCGGGTAAGGTCTGGGTTTGTTGCATCCTCCCTTGAGACAGCGGTGCGTATGTGGTGCGTGGGGAGCGTTTAAATTCAGGTATGTGCGTGCGCGGGCGTGTAGTAATTGACACTTTTCCGTGTGCTGAGGAGGCTGGGGTGGGGAAGGAATGGCGGCGTCTGAAATGTGCGAGGAATCGCAGGGGAGGGGGGGGGAGGAGTAGGATGGTGAGAGTCGGCAGCGGGAGTGAAGTTGTAATAGGGCCAGAGGAAAGAGCAGGGGCAAAGGCAGCGGCAACAGCAGCAGCAGCAGGCCTAGGGGAGATAATAATGATATGCTTCAGCACACTAGCCTGATGCCATCTGTCAAGCTCAGTATGACCCGACAACACTTGGTACTTCAGTAGGACGCACAGGCATGTCCGCACTTGGACGTGCGC
>CACRXP010001545.1:22159-34457 GCA_902702965.1 Spirometra erinaceieuropaei | reverse complement strand
AGAAAATCGTGAATGACCAGCAGGTCTTTAAGTACATTTAGGAAACTGAGGGACGTTACAGTGTACATATTTTTAGACAGGGTTCAATAAGTTTGATCGACCGTTTTTACCGCTCATGATAAAAGGAAACTAGGATAACGGGATCTGGTTAATTTCCCAAGGCCAGTCAGCCTAACCCAACATCCTACTCCCCTTTCTTAAAAAGCACTCGCTGAGGGACATTACCATGTTTCTATCTTCTTTTGAAACCGAAGGATTCCCCACGTTAGCAGTGAAAATTTAAAGAAGACATCATTTTTTGCAGGAGGAAAGGAAGAAAAATTTTTCCACCATTTGGAGTGATATTCCCTCACCAGTATTGATTTCAGGACGAAATACGAACATTCCGTCTCGTCTTGGTCTTCCTGTCTAGGGTACTGGGGACAGAGGCAGGCAGTAAATACTGTCAAAGAAGGGAGTTTCAGAGTAATTGAGATGCTTGTATCCTATGTGGCAGTCGGGATAAGCAGCGGAGGCCACTCTCATGCCACTTAAATATTTATGATCGCAGTATATGTAGAGTAAGTCTGTGGCTCAATTGGCGTGGCGTCAGGCCAGTTGGCAAACGGATTTCGGGCTTGAAACTCAAGTCTTCCCATAACGGGTTAAAGTATTGCTGGTTAACGGTAACAGGTCAGTTCAGTTTCTGCTGCGTTTTTCTGCAACAGTACTCAATCCACTTGTACAGGACTTTTGTGTACTAGATAGCCACATGCGCTCATACATCAAAAGGCCGTAGGACCGTGTCCTTCATTTCACAGTCGTAATGAGTCCTGTGGAAATTTTTCTGAAACTTAAACACTTACTTAAAATTAAGGCAAGTAAGTAAAGCCATGATCGGCTATTTGGTGAAACTTTATGTTTCATTGCTTGACCTCAACTTAAGGATGGATGGCGGCATCGTCACTAGGCCCATAAAATGCACCTAGAAAGCAAAAAAGAGGGAGTTTCGACAAAATCTCCAACAGCTCTGCATTAATATCTCAAGCAGACATTGGCATTAATCACGAAGTCCCGACATTATAACAACAGCTCACGAAAATTCCTTGCTTCTAAATTTCTCTTATTCCATCTGCAACAGAGTTCTCCGCAAAAAGTGACAAGATAGGTTACGGGAAGTTTGATGAAGCCGTCGCTTCAGGAGGGGACATTTGACTCTCCTTCGGTTGCTTTAACCGCTGATACAGAATTTTTAGTTCCGATATCAAGACTTATGCCGTTTCGACAGAAGATGCACTATTGCATTTTCTGCCCGACCTCACCGGAACACCGGCGGAAGTCCGATGGTTTTGTTAAAATGCGAAAAATTACATGCTCAAGACAGAAAATCAATAAAAATCCCTTTTTGTAGTTTTTTCCCTACGCGGTTGCTTTACCTAAGAGCGATTCGATTCGGCTGAAATTTTGATTATTGCATGACATTTGATACTGGGTGGTACCCTCCCTTGCCGGAGTTTTTCGATAGAATTAGAAATGTAGAACCCCCCATGCATGTTTTCCCCTACATCGGACCACGTGGGAGTTTCTCTGGACCAACAGGGGCCAGCACGCATTAGTGGGCTGCGAACCCACAACAGATACCATACATTATGGGTGTAGTAGAACGCCCAGGCGCAGGTTCATATCACGCCAGACATTTGTGCTTCATAGTGCCTTCGGTCTTCTTGAGTCCGTCTTCCCACTGGACGCAGGAGAGTGAGAGAGAAGAGTGCGCGGTAAATGCCTACTATCATTACAGACTTACTGACGCGCAAGTCACCGTCCCAGCGCCCACTATGCTGTGAGGCACACGACAGACACTGTCGGTTACGACGGCCGAGCTGTCGTATTCGCGCAAAGTAGAATATTAATAGAAACAAATTTTCAGTAAGACTACTGATGAAGTGACGTAATCCAGAGTCAAAGAAAACTGATAACTTGACAACTTAGACAGTAAAATTCGGTCACCTGTTGCTGTTTATGGACTAACCAGCCAATGAAAAGCAGATATCGACCTGACTGAAATAACTTTCGGTCATTTCCGTTTACCCTTCCACCAGTGTTGCGGATCGAAGATACAAATTTGCAGGTACTACCTATTTGACAGTAGCCGTATTAGTCATGTTCGCCTAACCTTTGTCGATGACTTGGATACTTGAATGAGGCCGTGGAGTTGGCCGTTTAATTTTGTTACTCGATCGAAACTATCCATTTTTTAGAATTGAATGAACACTCCTGCAAGTGTCTGCGGTTCGGTGACCAAGTTATTTGTAGTATCGCCACCAGAGGACGTTATTAACCTAATGCATATTGACTGCTCAACGTGTGGTACCGAAATATAGAGTTTTTGGTCCACGTCCTGTTTTCATCAACCAATTCTTAGAACTGTACCTCTCAATCACTTCAGACAGCTCTCGTGGCAGGCAAGTACCCCTTTCATGCAATGCTGGCTGAAAGTGCGTTTACCTCCCAAAATTCCAACAGAAGCGTTGTGCAGTTGTATTCATTGGACTGTGCAGTTTAGCGAGCGATAAAAATATTTATCGGGTTGGAGATTCAATGCTGCAGTGACTGGAGCATCTCGAGAAACAAGGAATTTACCACCACTAGGGTTAGAATTAGATTCCATAACAGTGGCCTCTTTCGTAAATTCCATAAATATTTTCCTATATCTGCTGAGTCAAAGTGCTGACCACCTTGCCCCAAACGCTGGCGGCATCGTGTAAACATATTTGCCAAGTCAAGGGCATTTTCGCAACTAGTTATTTAGTCCTGTATGCGAATAGATATATTTTCGGTGACATATGCCATTCAAGGGACTTCACGGGTACGGCGACCAGGCGGTCATTATCTTCTTCAAGAAACGGAATCTCTTCGCGTTCCAAAGTGTGAAGTTTTACCTTAACTTATCTGTCATCATGGAAGAGATCGAGTTCACATTGCAAAATGGCGCAGCAGTAGGTCTCTGAAGAAGATGGCGCGTGGAGTTAACTCCATACTTGCGGTGTTGATACTGCGACGCTGCCACTAATGAGACCCAGTGACAACTAAGAAGTTATACAATCTCGTTTGATGATATGGGCGTTTCCGAGCCAACTTCCGCGAGTGAAATAAAACCAGCAGTAAGAAACATGAGAGCATACGCGTCTTTATTGTTACTGTGAAGGTTTTCCTACTGTCATTTCAGATCGACCTCGGTCTGTGGGATGCGAAAGCGAGACCCATCGAGGCCATTTTCCGAAAAGGACCTGGGCAAATTGATAAAACGGTACGCTGTGGTTTGGTAGCCCCACCTGATGGACACAATACTGTTGGGGTTGGTGTTAAGGGTTAGGAGTTAGGGCTGGGGGCTATGGTTAGGGGTTAGTGTTAGAGGTAAGGGTTAGGGTTTAGGATCGGGAGTTATAGTTAGGGGTTAGCGCAACTATTTCTCAACAATTCAAAGTACAACCGCGCATTCCCAATAGCTTTCCTTTTGCATAAAAGTGCTTGATCTCGTCGCCTGTGCGTTACCCGGTCCCACCTGTAGAAAGCCCTATTACCACCGGTCCCGTAGTAGAGGTGACTGGGGTTTATTTACTTTAGGTGGGGCTACCAAACCGCATCCGACCGATGGAACATTTAAAGTTTAAGCATCCCCTGATTGGGCTAAACTTATTAGTAGACAAACATTAACTGTGTTACGTACTGGGCTGTTGTCCTCAATTCTTCGAATCCCCGAATGATTATGGTTTTAGCCCATCTGTTTGTTTAAAGGCCTCAGCTATTAATACCCGTAAAAGTTGCCTTGTTACCCACACTTTGACTTGCGAGACACCCTCAAAAACGTTTACACTTTTACTAGTCATTCAAAAGTTATGTCTTCTATCACTTTTTATGTTTGTTACATCATTGACTCTCAGAGGTTGAGCTCTACGCTGCTTTGTGGGTGTCAACCTGGGATCTGTCTGGTCTTGCTCCATTGCGATGTCGATATCACCCTGCTATCCCCCGGCTATACATAGGCACTGAAGGGTGCTTCTGCGGATCACGTTGCCAATTCGGCCGATTCAATTTCCGAAACTTCGAAGGCATGGTAAAATTGTGTTGCTATGCAGACAAAAATTTACATAGTACTCACTGACTGTAGGCCTAGAAAAAAGGACGAATATCCAACGAATGGGGTATGAGAGACATCGTAATTCGAATGCATGCGGGCCGCCAAGTTGCCTATGAGTTCACACTGAAATCCTGTGCATTACAAGTACTTACGTATGCAACAAGTCTATCCATTTGTTTCCCCTCAGCGCTTATTAAGTTCACGGTGGTGAGGGTGCGAGACGGGAGAGATGTGAAAATATTCGACTATCCTTAACTTTTAACCATATTTTTACCTCCCCATGCAGGCGTCCAATCGAACAAAGTTATCCGGCCATCAATATCTCAAGCCATTGGTGAGGGACAGTTGGAATCCCCTGCACGTATTCATCGCTATCGTCGCATAAATCTAGACGTTATGTCTCTAGTACAGGACTGTTTTTCGTTTGAAGCAGTTTAGAGACCGTTAGGTTCAAAGTTCTGTCTTTCAAGCTCTCTAAGTGGCGCGTAGATCCTCTGTGCTCGGTCTTATTAACTAGAGGCGCAGGTAGACGGGATAAGTCAGATCCTCCGTTCCTTAACTAGTCATGACTTTGGAGGGGCAATGAATACGGTCATCAAAACCGTCAAGACCACTCATGACTAACAAGGAACAGGCAAAAGTAGTTGGTTCCTTATGAGAAACAATTTCAGGAAAATGTCATCTCGGAAGCAAGCAAGTTACAGGGGCTATATTGATGAAAACATGGCGTTTCCACTTTGGCTGTATTTATATTTTATTAAACGCGAGCAGACTTTCGGTAATGAAGGAATGCCTTTTCGCTGAAAATGGGGTGTGCATATTTAGTTCTCGGCTGTTGCCAATTGGGTTGCCCAATTTTCGGAATAAATGCCTAATTTGCCCTTTCACAGTCCGAATACTAACACCGAACTTTGGATATGGCTTTACGAATGAAGGCGAAATTTCGAGTTCCAGGTGTATACATATTTGAAGAAGAAGAAGAATCGAGCACCGGAACAATTCGTTTATTATCCTGAGCTTTCAGACTCGTACAGGAGTCCATCGTCAGAGGTAGTGGCAGAAGCAGGACAAGCGGCAGTTATAAGGCACGTAGACCCAATCATCGACCGACGTCGCACGACTGGAGGTGACTACGAAGGGCTCTGTACGCCGGCGCCAGATCGATAAATCGATTGACCGAGTTCTCATCCGAGGCCCAGGCTTCAATCAATTCTCGGCCTGTTTTGTTTCCGGCGTGGGCGACTATTTTGGTGGCAGCGAAGTCAAACTCGTGACCCATTTCGTAGGTGTGGGCGGCCACTTGTGACAATGCGTCGCCTCGCCGCACAGCCAGCTTATGTTCATGTATGCGCGATCCGAGCATGCGTCCAGTCTGTCCTGTGTAATTACAAGGACAATTTTTACACGGAATGCGATACACTACTCCAGATTGCTCTTCAGGTTTTAACCGGTCTTTGATCTTCATGACCCTGTTGCGCATGGTGGCTTTGGGGCGGTGTGCGATTCCAACCCCTAGCTCCGCAGCAATGCGCTCGGTCGCTTCTGAAACACCCTTGATGTATGGCAGAGCATGCCATATCGTCGGTGGCGTTGATGTTTGAGTTCTCTGGTGGCGACCGCGTAGGCAGCGACTTATGAATGCCCTCGGATAGCCATTTTGCACAGAGCCCTTCGTAGTCACCTCCAGTCGTGCGACGTCGGTCGATGATTGGGTCTACGTGCCTTATAACTGCCGCTTGTCCTGCTTCTGCCACTACCTCTGACGATGGACTCCTGTACGAGTCTGAAAGCTCAGGATAATAAACGAATTGTTTCGGATATGGCTTTGTTTTCAAATACTCCGCGGTGTCTGGATGTTTTAGCGAAATTGAGGAGCTTAGATGGCCTTATGAGTTTTGGTTGACCTTTTGCTGCTTAAGTCTAAGCGGCTTGTAACCAGCATACGTTCGCATTTATACTTGTATCATCCTCCTACGGAGGTTCTTAATTCCCTCATTTTTACCCCGGTCGTTTACCATATGACTCGAAAGGCCTGTTTGGAAAGAAAAAGCAACCTGAGAAGAAGAAGAAGAAGAAGAAGAAGAAGAAGAAGAAGAAGAAGAAGAAGAAGAAGAAGAAGAAGAAGAAGAAGAAGAAGAAGAAGACAGTGATATAGTATGGCTCCCAGGTTGTGGTTGTACACCTAGGAATGGGTTTTCAGCTTCTGGTGACAAATTGAGCTAAAGATGTCGAACCTCGGTACTCATCAACAGTCGATGTTTATGCCTCCCCCCTTCCCATAGACTGAGCGAGTCTGGCAAAATTTTGTCCTCGATTATATTAAAGGTCCCACACAGGCGGACGTGAAGTCAGAAATAACATCAAGGACAAGGATAGAGCAGAATTTGAGTAGATCAGAGTGATTTTACGTCAGGAACAGTGTGCAGCCGTCCAACTGTTTGTAGAGCCGGTGCACATTAATATAGAAATGCTGGGAACCATTTTCACCCCAGAAAGAACTCAATATGTACTCTCGAACTACTCCACATTTTCGGATTTACTAGCATAAGCACAATCTTTACTGCTGCACTGACCAGAATATGCTCAATCCCAAAATTTCTCTGTCCAATTATTACTGAGGACGAGAGCTGGGGCCTCAGTAATGACTCATTTATGTCATTAGTGCTCCGACGATTAAGAAAATGCATAAGTATTTCTTTTTTGCCCCATTCTGCATGTCGATCGATACCGTTTAGCAGGTTATCCTCTCATTCAGTAGTCATCAGTCAAAATGAATTATTACTACCATCTGTTTACTAACATGAACAGGTGTCATCCCAAAGGCCTTCTTTTCAGGATGGTCGCCCACGATGCCGATCTTCGGCACATTGTAACTACCGGACTGAATGCTCTGGAAGAGAGCAGGTGACGCCATTGACCTAGGCTGGCTCGGAAAGGTCGGGCTGAGGCAAAATGATGCACTGAGCTCACTGAAGCGTCTCACAAAGCCGACATCCGACCGGCTGGGGTTAACGCCGATCTGTTTCGGCGAAAGCCCGCGCAGCACCCGGTCTGGGCGCATGCTTGAGAGCACATGCGGGTGCAATGTTTGATTGCATGAGAGTCCCATTGTTGTAGCGGCCGAGGCAGATGTCACATGATAGGATCTACATCCCCATCCACCCAACCACTAGGGCGTTCGCAAATGGGATGCCACCACAGTTGACAGGACCTCACCCCCACCGATGCACAGAGGGTAGGACTCCAGTCCCTGATCCTCCACACTGTCTCTCCACCCCTCCCCTTCTCCCTGCCTCAATAGGACAATCTGTCAGAACTTGGAAGGCCGTTGCAAAACCCCATTGCAGCAGATTAGGACATTTGCATGAATTAGTGAACCAGTGAGTCAAGTCGTAGTCGGGAGAAATAAAAACCACAGAAGGCAAGTTTTCAACAGGATTAAATATTGAAGGGCCAAGAACACGTCGAGCAATGATTGCCTGGGCGTTGTACGCGTGAAGTCCCTTGAATGGCATATGTCACCCAAAAAATATACCTAGTCACATACAGAACAAATAATTAGTTGCAAAAGTGCAGTTGAGTTGGCGGATATGTTCACATGGTGCCTCCAGCGTTTGAGGCTAGGTGGTCAGCACTTTTGACCCAGCAGATATAGCAAAGGATTTATGGAATTTACGAAAGAGGTCACTGTTATGGAATCTAACTCTAGCCGTAGTGGCGGTAAATTCCTTGTTTCCCCAGATGCTCAAGTCACTGCAGCATTGACCTTTTGGTGCTTAAGCCTAAGCGATGAGCAACCAGCATACGTTCGCACTTTTCAGCAGGATAAAATATTGAAGTGTCAAGAACATGTTGAACAGTAGAACGCCAGTAATAATCACAAGGAAGAATAAACAAATAAGTGTGAGAAGAAGAATAATGAGGAAAGCGGTTTATTTTCGTGACATTAATGAAAGGAACGTACGAAAGGAGACTGATAATTCCCGAGAAGCTGCTGCATACCTGTCACTGGGGGTATTCTAGGAAACCTGAGAACGGAAAAATGTACAAAATGTGCTTAACAACATCATGGGAAATAGGGAGGAATGGAATAGAACACTAAACAAAGCTATTCATGTGGTCATTGTTAGCAAGCGACATGAACAGAACAGGTAAAGGGAGCGCCAGGAGAAGGTGGACACAAATGAGCAGAATTAAGGAAGATTGTGCACGATGTTGTTATGGGCACTTGGTGTGACAAGGAGATCGGCATGCTGGAGGGTATTATTACTGTCGAAAATTTAGTAGTGGCAAAAAGAGAGAGTGATTTATAGTTCTGCTTCGCAAAATTGGGCAAACATTAAATAAATGCATCAGACACTCCATTTACTTTGCAGTTCTGTCACAGTTATTATGGAAACGCTCTTCTGTCTGTAGGAATGTTGATTCTCCGTCTTCCGCCTTATCCAGGAAAATGTGTATGGTTGTTAGAACTCTAGGTAGGATCGTCGAATCAAGACCTATTCTATTAGGCCTTAAATGCTTGCATAAAATTTAACTTGATTACTACTTACCTCACTGAAAAAACCATGTAGCCTTCAAGTTAAAAAAATATTGAAGTAAGATGTGTTTTGCGGAAAGTTCTTTTACTCAAAGAAGGTATATTATGACGGTCAAAAATAGGGATATAAAGGAAAAACATTTGCAGTGTATACTTCACTAGTCGAAAAGGGAGATCGAACTGGCATATTTCTTAAGGTTCAAGGGAATTTCACCACACACATATAGGAACTTCTCCAAAAGTCGTTTACAAGCCTTATTATTTTACCAGCTGAAAGTTACAAATTCAAAAAGTAGGTCAGCACATTTCAATGCCTATCGAGTTGTTTCATGTTGCTTCCCTGCAGGCAGGGCACTGCCTAAAATAATAGAGAAGTGAGGATGAGATTAATGAGAAATTGTTCTCTTTCATCCTGCTGGACGCTAATTAGATTGGAGTGGTGCGACAACCAAGCTGTACAATGAGTCCGGTAGTCCGTTTGTCAGCAGAAACTCTGGGCAGAGCAACCTACGCCAAGCCATTGTCTGCAAGCTGCGAAAAACCGTCTGTTGCACGCCTTGATGCACTTTGCAGCATGCAGATTGCAGGGGGGTGGGGGGAAGACGGGGAGGGAATCAGTCCCGTCTCCATCGCTTCCCTCCACCCCATCCGGCCACTTCTTTCTCCCTCTTGGTGAGTCTGACTCCTCCTTGGCTCAGTCTTGCGTGCGTAAAATAGCTCTGCGTGTGCGTACAAGCAAGCAGACATGTTAAATGCGCGGTGATCCTTCGGGCTGCTTTCCCAGACAAGAAAACTATCCACAGGCAGTCATTACGCCCAGATCAGACAACGGATGGTTTACTACCAGCGCATCACAGCCCCGCTCCACACACACGTATGTGCGATCGTGCTCGTGAACTCGGTGCGGCCATCGTGCGAAAGAGAGAGAGGTGGGTGTTTTTCTTCCACAGCCGGATGGCGTCGATTGTACGCTCGGCCAGACAGGCAAGGAATCAGGCGGAGATGTGGGGGATGAGTGTCGATGGCTCGAGAAAACTGAAAGTCCCGACGGAAAACAAACTGTGATGGTGACAGTGATTACCTGGAAGAGGGGGGAGCGGGTGGTGGCTAAGCCGTATTGCCTTCTCGAGCATACCAGAAAAGAGCATTTACAAGAATGGCTATCAGTCCGAAACTGGGCAACAGCTTCCATCTACAGATGGATGATTTGATGGCTGTTTCTTTTAGTACTGCTACAATTGTCGTCTATGCTTCCACCCCTGATGCCACCCCTTCTGTCCCTGATGCTGTCGGTGTTGTTGCAACCATTGCTGTCTCCATTGCTGATGCTGAGTGGGAGAAATCCAAATGCATAAACCTCCTTAGTTCCTGTATTCTGAGGTAAGAATCTGTATCCACCACCCAAAACGTACTCAATTAATTTTTGTATTGCGTGAGCACTCCTCTCACCGTTCTTGTAATCAACAAGACACTTGTGCTCACTTCTTGGTGAAAGGAGAAAAGTTGCAATGTGCTTGTTACTGAATGTGTAGGAATTTGTTTTTACAAAAACCTGTTTCATTATGCCAGTAATGTAGAGGAAGCTTCAGGTATTTAGGAACAAAACTGAACACTGGGAAAGTAAAAATGTGCAAGTATAAAAAACTTATATATATATATATATGTATATGCATTGGATCCTATCTACATGTTCGTGCAAACATCACAATAGGTTATTCAACAAAACCGTCATCAACGCCTACGCGTCTTTTGAAACGACTGCATGCGTTGAGCTGTTGGCAATAAAGTCTTCGATAGTGGCCTTCAAGAAATCCATCGGTATGGTGAGTAAGTTTGTTTGTCTCTTTCTTAACAGCTCCCCAGACATACCAGTCAACTGGGCATCAACTGGACGACCCAGGAGGCCAAATGCTGAGAGTGAAGTGGCCTTTCTCCCGCACACGGGCTGAACGTCCGAATCTGGTGTATTGGGGTTTAGCTAACGCCTGTCTAATATTAACATTTGTTATTCAAAAGTAAAGTCAAAATTAAGGGAGGCGGGAACAGTCATTCATGGTTTAGTGTTCGTCACTAACCCCATCCAAATGAATCGCACCATTCCCAATCGAAGCCGCTGGGGGTTGATCCGTTATTCAGTAGCAGAGGATTTCCCTTGATGTTCAGTCGTTTTTCAATCTCGGTCTTCGCAGGTCTAGGGTTAATGTATGCTTGACCGATGACGGTAACTAACCCATGAATGTATTTTCAGTCTTCTTCGTCTTTGTTGAAATCTCTCCCCCTCCATTGTTCGTCACCATGTAGTCGCCTGAAATGGCTCCGATATGAAGGTCATAGCTAAAGTAGAACGAGCACGCAACTTTGATTAGATCGTTGAAGAGAGATTCCAACGTGAACAAGTGTGCATTCACTAGGTGTACCAATAATGGTGTTGCCTGTGTAAACTTTTTGTTTCCCGACTAGTATTTTACTCTAAGGTCTGTTGGTCAAGTAAGTCCCGAAGCGATAAGTACGGATTCAGTAATTGTATTTAATGGCCGCTAACCGATTTCAGGCGATATCAACGTTTCAAACTTGAACGTTTTTCGGGAGTGTCTAACATTCTACTCGACAGACAGATCTTAGTAATCGCAACATTTCGCAGGTAAGGTTTCCGAGTCAGCTGCCTTTGTACAGAAGACCTGCGTCAATACTTTTGTCTGAATTGCCTGAACTGCATTGATAGGATCTAGCTATGGGTTCTCAGTTGACGTTTCCAAGGGCAATCTCTGGTTTAACCGTTGTGATTGGTAGAAACGGCATTTTATGCAGGCATTTACGCCGAAGATTGTCAGACATTGCCTAGTTGGACTGAATCTCGTGGAAAAATCCTCTGCTAGTATAAAAATGGATTTAGACATCGGGCTTACTGACTACCTGTGCCCGCGCCGTTCAAGAAAACCCTGAGGAAGAATTCTACGCATTTTACCTGCATCAGGACAGCTGAAAATCAGACGGTAGGTCTTACTTCAGATTCCGTACATTCAGCAGTGTAAATTATGGTTCTCGTTAGTGTAAAGAAAACCGCGCATTTTCTAACTACAGCTTTATAACCGTATTATTACCTTCTTAAGACGTAAACAATCAGTGTAGCGGGCGCTAATTAGGCCACAAACAACCCAGTTCGAAAGGGGCTTTCAGCTTGCAAGGCGTCCAAAAGCCAGGACATGGAGCATGATTGCTCCTCCGGCTGCGTTGAATGAAATGCATATTGATGTGCTCCTTGTTATTCAGGACAGAAACCTTTAAGGATTGGACGAATTTTCGACCAAAGACAATCCGAAAAGGTTACGAATTTTAAATTGGTATTTGAGGGGTCCAGATGGCAAAATGGCATGTACACAATGAGCACACTTTTATTGTTTATTCTTGTATTGGGGCCCTAAATATTCCCTGTCCAAGGTTGTATTCGACCATTTTAAACGCATATAATAATTTTAATGTGTCTCAAACAACTTGGTGGCAAGGCGAAGGCGACAAAGCATGCAGAATTTAATGACGTCATAAATTTCGAGACCTCTCATTCAGCTGCACACGGTCATTGCATAGTTATATTACAAGGCAAAACTGTTCAATCAACGATCGACCTAGAGAGCTAAAACGTG